>JAODAL010001615.1:0-223658 GCA_025379985.1 Phyllomedusa bahiana
CCCCCCGTCACACCCTCCCCCCCCTCCCCCCTCCTCCGCCACCCCAACGCGTTCCTCCGCTGCCCATGTCTCTCAGAGTCATGATCAGGGATCAGCCTCCGCTTCAGCCTCCACCGTCGCCCGATACCACCAGCAACCACCAGAGACCCATCCTACCCCTTCTCCTTCCGCCAGTTTTGACGACCTGCACGCCGTACACGGCCATCTAGCAGCCAGCCTTCTGTCTTCCAGGTTTGGGGAACAGAAGAAACACTTTAACCCAAACCATCCCAAAGCCAAAAGCCTGAATGCCCGGCATTGCCCGGGTTTTTGGCCTTGGAAATGTTCCTTTCCCGTCTGGTGGACACAGATGGGTTCCGCCACGCATGGCCCTCGCCTGCCCCCAAGACCAGATGCCGCGCTGTCATTGGTGTGCCAGAAAAGCCGTCCCTGCCCGGCCCAGCCCGGTGTCTTCTAAATTTTCAAGCGGGTTGTCTGAATGTGTGTCCGTAAAAGTCCATCCCCACCACCGACACATGGACTAGTAAGCACGGCCAAAGGGCCGCTATATCTCTGTACAGCTCACTGGTGAGCTGGGTGGATGTCTCTGGGTGAGGGTGGCTCTCAGGCTCGGCGCACGCCTTCAAAACCCGCAGGGATGGTGCAGGGCTCTTTCCCCCAAGTCCTCGGGTGGCATCACGTGCCCAGAGACACCGGGCCGTGTTGAAATTAATCTGCCTTGGAGACCCGCCACACACAGGTCGGGAGCTGTGACGGCTCTAAGCAACGAGACCGAGCGCCTGGCTGGGTGACAAGAACCTTGTGCCGGGCAAGGGTGGGGCGATAACGGGCGAAATCTGCTGGCCGCCCTTAAGATCGGTAGCTGGACACACCCTTGCCTGCACATGTCATAAACCCTTTTGTCGTCAGAAATTTCTAAAGAGCTACCCGGTCTGGACTGCCTGCTGAAGAAGGCTCGAGGTCTGATTCGCACTTCCGCCGTTCGCACCCTGCTTCTCCCGCCTGGCGCGTTGCAGCGTCAGCTCGGCCTCCCCGTCAACCTCTCATTGGTTGACGTGGCAACACCTGGAATTCCACCCTCCACATGCTCCAGCGATTGTGGCAGCAGCGCAATTCCATTAAAGCAGTACGAAGTGACACATGGCCTGACAAGCAGCGGTGCGTACCTCGGTGTGTTGAGCACCGAGAGTGGAGGCAGGGTGAAAGAGCTCTGGCACCATCCTTGCCAGTTTTTGAAGAAGTCCACCAAAATGGTCCAGTGTGCGGACATCCCTTGTCAGCATGAGCATGTGGTGATCCATAGTTCTGGAACACTCGTTGACACTCTGAAACAACAGGTCCCGCCAGCGACGGAGGAGGAGACGGACACAGATGCGGGACGGAGTCCTTACTCTCTCCGTCAAATCCTCAAGGCCCGACAGTTTCACAATTCCATCGGTCTTTATTTTATGCAGTGGTTCGGAGTCCATAGCTTAGTGCAAGGTGGCGCATCAGCTCACAGGGTGCATCATCTCAGCAAGTCAGGGCTGTGTGAAGCTGTGCCGAGAGGCAGCGGAGTAGGAGTAAGAGGGGGGAGGGAGGTATTCCTAGACACCGAGATTACCGATGTCCCCTGCCTTGCAAAAGATGTTGGCACGAATTTGAGGTGGAGAGGAAGATGAGAAGATCAGTTCTAGTGCCCCTCGACCCAGAGGCTTGGAAATCAAGGCTCCATCTCTCAATGAGTGCTTGGATGCCTCATTTTCCTCCAACATGATCCTCGCATTAAGGCCAGTCAAAATGAACAACATTACGGTTGGCCACCCTCCTTGGATCCCCGGTACAAAACAAAACTCAGCACTTTCCTTCCACCCCCACCAAATAGAGATTAAAATGCAGGAAATGGAGACCTTTTCTGATTTGATCAACAGAGACTCTGTTGCGTCTGCTTCACGTTCCCCAAATGTCATGGTGGAACAACATCAGCGACGTTACAAGCAGTAGAGTTGCCAAGTATGGCGTAGCGGCAGCAGCAGGCAAGGTGGCTGAAAGCCTAAAGGGTTGAACCTCTGGCAATCTTTGTTTACCACCTCACCAACGCATGCAAGCAGGGCACACATCCAACACACAGAGATTCAGCTTAAGAAACATGTAGCACGAACTATCTGCGTCTCAACACCGATGTTTTTGCATGTGTTCCAGGACCCAAAAGAACTTCTGGTTATCCAAAATGTGACGAATGCCCGAGCTTGCCGTCACGCCATAGAGGTTGTTGTCCCTGCCCAGCAGCCAGCGTCATATCTGGAGCGGACCTTCAGCACAGCTGGAGGAGTCATTACAGACAAACGCATCCGGCTTTCCCACAGTTTAATGTGGATCGTTTGACTTTCATCAAGATGAATCAGCATGGATTCTGTGATGATGTTGTGTGCCCAATGCCAGAGGTCACCGATTAGTTGCCGGGTCTAACTTCACATTCCTTTTCAAACAGAAATGGTCCCTCTTGAAAAACTTTTTTTTTAAATGATCTTTCTTACTGCAATTTTTTATTCTCTTTTCCTCTTTTATTCTCTTTTGCTGTGAGGAGACTGTAAAAGACAGCAAGGTTTCATGACAACACCGTATTCCATTTACTCACTTTATTTTAAAGAAGTTTTTCGCATTGTCAAGGGTTTTTTTGAGGTCATGTTGCTGTGAATACAGCTATAATTATGGCCCCTTTGGAACAGAAATGTGGCTTCTAAGTGGCTTTTTCTCCCTCACAATTTTTAATAGTGGCTGAGAAGTCATTATAAATTTTTGGGGTCATGTATTGTGAGATACAGCAATAATCATGGTCCTTTGGAACAGAAATGGGACTTATAAGTGGCATTTCTCCCTAAACATTTTTAACAGGGGCTGAGAAGTCATTTTTAAAATTTTTTGGGTCATGCTGCTTTGAAATGCAGCAATACTACAGGTCCTTTTAAAAAAAATGTTGTTTCTAATAGACATTTGTTCTTCAAAATTGCCCAAAAGTGGCTCATGGGTCATGTTTTGAATTTTTGGGGGCATTTTGCTGAACATGCAGCTATACACAGGTCCTATTCAAAAAATGTTGTTTCTAACAGACATTTGTTCTTCACAATTGTCCAAAGTGGCTCAAGGGTCAGCTTTGAATTTTTGGGGGCATTTTGCTGTGACATGCAGCTATACTACAGGTCCTATTCTAAAAAATTGTTTCTAACAGACATTTGTTCTTCACAATTGTCCAAAGGGGCTCAAGGGTCATGCGTTGAATTTTTGGGGGCATTTTGCTGTGACATGCAGCTATACTACAGGTCCTATTCTAAAAAAATGTTGTTTCTAACAGACATTTTTTTCTTCGCAATTGTCCAAAGTGGCTCAAGGGTCATGCTTTGAATCTTTGGAGGCATTTTGCTGTGACATGCAGCTATACTACAGGTCCTTTTCTAAAAAATGTTGTTTCTAACAGACATTTGTTCTTCACAATGGTCAAGAGTGGCTCAAGGGTCATGGTGCTGTAAGAAACAGGAATAGGTGGGACACTTTTTAATGGACACTTTTGGGAAAAATGACTTTTTTGCAAGATTTTTAACATAGCTATAAAATCCCTGAAATTGAGACAACCCATTTAATACAATGAAAAAAAGAGAAACAAAGACATGGTGGGATTCCATCCATTTAAAAATGTGTTTTCTAGAATTAAACTAAAAAACCCTTTCATGTACAAAATAGCTGGTAAAAAAATTCCCCTGAATTGTACAAGGGAGGTACGGGAAAAACTTGACCAGATGTAGGTTATTCAGAGGACATGGAGTAAGGAGCACGGACAGAGAACAAAGTACAGAGACAATTTCCCCCAAAGCACGTTAGTAAAATGAAGAAAAAGAATGCCAAGCAAAAGGGCACCTGGGTGTAACAGGAGCGTTAACCACCATATTTCCAAGTGAAGCTCAATTGGTCCGCACTCATACGGAGGGCAAGCGCTACCCAGGTTTTGACTGTGTACTGAGGAATTCTGTAGTTCTAACAATTCCGCTTGAGCACTCTGCTTCAGCACGACAGTTTTTTGTTGCTGCGTCATCGGGGGCATTTTAACCTGCGTGTTAATAGATGACGGACGCCAGCCTGGGCTCTCACCGCACCCACTGTAAACTCCGGCCCTGGGTCATGGTGGCACGGGACAGTTCTAACAAGTCCAGTTCAACTAAAATGTGGTTGAAAGACTCCTTTTTCTGGCACTTTGTAATCTGGGGGTCAGACAGGTTTAATGGTCATTCTGCAGTACAGACAGATATAGTTAGTGTCCAGTTCAACTAAATGGTGGTTTGAAAGACCCTTTTTGCGGCACTTTTTAAATCTGCGGTTCATCAGGTTTGAGGCTCATGCGCGTTCCAGGACAGGGATTTTCAATGTCCATTCAAGTAACATGATGGTTCAAATCATACTGCCTTCTGGCACTTTTTTAATTTGTGGGTGATGCAGGTTTAAGGGTCAGGCTGTGGTACAAGACAGGGATAGTGAAAAGGTCTGTGACTTTTTTTCTGTGACTTTTATAACCTAAGTGTGTTGCCTAAGATGTAGCACGATCCATTTTGACTGTTGTGGATGTTAATTTCAGCTTCTCCAGCTTTGTTTGGGTGTAATAATGAAGGTGTTGTTGCTCCCCATAGACTTTAATGGTAATCGCTCATAATCAATGCCACTATCGAAAAACCTTATCGATAGCGGCCAACTATCGACTATCGATCGATCTCGATAGCCAACGCAATCGCTCAACACTAATGAAAAACAGCCAAACACTGTTACAAAAACTGCAGCATCAGGAACAGGTTAGATTCTTATTTGTATATAAAGTTCTATTGTTTTTTTCATCATTTAGATTTTCTTTTCTTTGGCTGTTTTTGTTTTTTTAAACAGAATTGTGGAACCACTATTTATAGCCATGAGAAGTCCTGGGTGGTACCCAAACTACATGAATAGAATGTGAGAGAACAGAGGAGGGGAGGCACAAAAACAGTGCCCCCTAGTGAAATAAAAGTTGTCTTATTGATTAACAAAGTGTTGCTATAACTTTGGCAGTTGTGCTAACTGAGACACAACACTCCCTAGAGTTTTAGGCAATTGGGAGAAAGACTATGGGTCTTGTGAAGTCCGCTGCAGTGGGTCCCGTCAATAATTTCTCCTAGCCGGGAGACATCAGAAGAAGACGCGTTTCATGCTATAATGCAATTCATCTGGTTCTATGGATATACAATATCAAATATCCATGGAACCAGATGAAGTGCATTATAGCACGAAACGCATCTTCCTTCTTTTATATGTAAATAAACAAACATTTACTTTTAATTATATTGCGAGTAGTCCAGCGTTGATTCGGTCCTCCAAAAAATCTGGTGAAACAACTGCGATCTACACAATGAATAGAATGTGGAAACAGACAAAAAAATGGAGGAACTGGTGCTTTTCATGACACCCACAGCCTTTTAAAACTAAATTGCTAAAAAAAAAAAAGTGGAATTGGGCTCAATCCACACATTGGAAAAATTTAAGTCTTTATTCTAATTTATAACTGGATCTATTGGGGTTTCATCAATCTTTTTATTCTTTTGACTGCAAGAACGCTGCTGCATGCTGCTACTGTCAAAAGTGATGGAAATGTGACCATAGCTTACTCACAAAATGATGTTTTTGTGTGATTCTAAGAATAGATGTTAACTTTTTGTTCCCCCCTAAACTGGCTGAAGTGCAACTCTCACAAATACTCACTATCCTATTTAGTTAGAAATACTACTCATTGTTTACAGAATTTAATTTGGTTAATTTTTAATACAAAAAACACAACTAGTAACGGTTTGTAAAAACTCTACCTATAGTTTTAGAAGCTACACTACATAGTCTCATAAAACTCATTAAACTAGTTATATCAAATGGAACTTTTTCAACTTCCTTGTGTCAACAAGACCTTGGATGTGATGGTGGCATTCAAAATTATAAACAGTATAATCAGTTTTCACTGTAAGTAATAGAATATTTACTTTTTTTCAGTTCGTAATGGTTTTCTGCTTGTAGAAAGATAAAGTTATTAAGTATGAAGAAATCTCAACAGAAGTGAGATGCAAATTTCAAAAATAAAAAGTAACTATTCAGATAATATTAATCGCATAGCACCTGCAACATCTGAATCTCAATATTTTAATATTAACCCCTTACCTCCGCAGCCAGTTTTGACCTTCCCGATAGAGCCTAATTTTCTTCAGGATATAAAACATCCATTACACCATAATATACACCTCTTCGTCTCTAACCTTCTTGTCTCCCCCTGTTTCACTGTAGGTTGTAAGCTCTTGCTGGCAGTGTCCTCTCTCCTTCCATTTCATTGTGGTACTTAGTATTACTATATTTGTCTTATATTATGGACCTGAACCCCTTGACTTACACAGGTCCCTTGAATTAACCCATCCACGCAAAAGGACATGTGTCTTTTACCATAATCAGACATACCAGCATGTCCAGGAGATAATGCGTGCACACGAACATAGCTTTCACAATTAGCACATGAAGTCAGCTGTAATATACAGCTGACTCCGTACGCTATCGCCATCAGACCTCCGTCCTGTGCCACTATGGGTGCCAATGGCTTTCTAAAGGTATCCAGGCTGTCAATGATGTTACCATTGTCAATGACCATAACCATGGTGATGTCGGTTCTCTCTTATATAACAGTGCAGGCATGCACAGTGAGCACTGTTAAAAACTACAACAAAAAACTCTAATTCGCTATATTTTCTTCGTCCTGCCTCCCAAAAACATTTAAAGATGATCAAAAAGTCTAGTCCCCCCAAAAATGGCACCAATAAAACCATCAACTCATCACGTGAAAAACAACCCCCCACGAGGCTTGGTACATGAAAAAACAAAATCGGCTCTCAGACAATAGCAATGAAAAATGTGTTTTCTTTTTAAAATAAAAGTACTTTTATTGTGTGAAAGCAGTAAAGCATAAAAAATATACAAATTGAGCATTGCTGTTATTATATTGACCTGCTGAGTAAAGCTAGCATGTCATTTGTACTACATGGTGACTGCTCTAAAAAAATTAAAAAACAACACTAGAATTGCAGTATTTTGTTCATTCCACCTCCAAAAAACTGTGAGCAAAAGTGATCAAAGAATCATATGAACCTCAAAATGGTACCAATCATCAACTCATCCCGCAAAAAAACACGTCCTTATACAGCTGCATATGCAGAAAAATAAAAATGTATGGCTATTGGACTATGACACAATATTTCTATTGTGTTAGAGTAATAAACATAAAAACTATATAAAATTTACATCATTGTAATTGTACTGACCCGCATAGGAAAGGTATCATGTAATGTATTCCATAATGCAAACATGGTAAAAATGAAGCCCAAAAAACAATGGCAGAACTGCAGGGTTTTTTTCATGGCCCAATGCAAAAAAAAAAAACTAGGAACAGCTGTGCACAGAAAATGCACAATTGACCCCTAGATGAGTTCCATGAGGGGTGTTGAATCCAAAATGGGGTGACTTCTGGAAGATTCCACCTTTTCTAGTACTTTGGGGGCTTTGCAAATGTGACATGGCACCCACCAAAATCTGTATTACAAAAGTCAAACACCATTTGCACCTTGTCATGCACCCCAAACAGAAGTTTAAACCCATATATAGGTTATTGCTGTACAGAAATTGTGTAACAAATTTAAGGTGCTTATTTTCCAGGATTGCTTGGGAAAATGAAAAAATTCAGCTAAAACTGCAGATTGTTGGAAAAGAAATAATTTTCCATTTTCAAAACCTAATACTAAAAAAAAATCTGTGGAACACTTGTGCGGTCGATATACTCACTAAACCTCTGGATATATTTTTTCAGGGGTGTAGTTTCCAATATGGAGTTTTTTTAGTGGTATTTATTAGGTTTTAGCACGTTAGGGTGTCCCCAAACCTGAAATGGCATCTAAAAAAATCTGAATGCAAATGAGACCCCGAAATCCAGTAGGTGCTTATTTTCAGGCTTGTGTTTGCGTTAACCAGGGCCACATAGGGGATATCTCTAAAAGCAGCAGAATTCAGGGAATCATTTTTGAGTTGTGTTTTACTTACTGTGTACCAGTGAATAATGGATAAAAATTAAAAATCTGCAGAAAAAGTGACATTTTGAAATGTCACCTCCATTTTGCTTTAATTTCTGTGAAACCCCCAAATGGTTAACAAACTTCCTAAATGTTGTTTTGAATACTTTAACGGGTATAGTATCTTAAATGGAGTCAATTATCAGGGTGTCTAACATACCGGCCCCTAAAAAAAATCTGTGTTGCAAATTTTTGTAAGAATGTGAAAAATTGTTACGAACTTTCAAAGCCACGTACTGTTGTATAAAAAGATAAAAAGACATTTAAAAAGTATACCAATGTACATTAGACATATGGTAAATGCTAGTTATAAACAATTTTGTGTGGTATAATTATCTTTCTTACATGGAGAAATTTTTGAACATTTTGGTATTTTTCAGAAATATACAAGGATTGTACAGATCAAAATGTATTACTAATCTAAAACACAATGTTTCACAAGAAAATAATCTGTAACCACAAGCGATGGTAACAGCCACGCCAGGGAGCGGGATCTAAGCAGGTTCCAGTTTTTACCAGAGGCTGCCGCAAGGCGGGATGGGTCTGCTGCGGCGGGAGTCCTATCAGGTCGCTACTCCTGGCGCGACTTGCCTGCGGTGGTGGCCGAGGTGCACGAGGTACCAAATCGTAAGACGAGAACCGTGGTCGGGGACAGGCAGGCAAGTCTGTGCAGGCAGCGAAGGTTCAGAATCCAGAAACGTAGGCAGAGGTCGGAACACGGCAAAACAGAATACACGAGAATGCTTTTTCTCAGGCGCAGAGGCAACAAAGATCCAGCAGAGAGTGACAAGGCAAAACCCAATATATAAGATCAGTGCCCGGCGATTATCCAATCACCGGCGCACTGGCCCTTTAAATTTACATGAACGCGCACGTGCCCTAGGGAGCGGGCATGCGCGCAGCGGTCGGCAGAGGGAGCAGAAAGGACAGGAGCACGGTCAGGTAAGTTAGAGAAGTGAATGCACCCGCGGACCGTCCCGCGGCCAGCGGCGCAACCCAACCCTGGCAGGGATCCTGGGGGGCCAACAAGGGTGCGCCCACGGAGCCACTAGTGACAGTACCCCCTCTTAAAACCCCACTTCTTCTTAGCCTGAAAAAACCTGTGGACAAGGTCATGGTTGAGAATATTTGATTCAGATTCCCAGGATCTCTCTACGGGCCCGAAGCCTTTCCAATCGACCAGGAAGAATCGTCTACCCCTGATGGACTTCATGGCCAGGATGTCCTTTACTTCAAATATGTCCGCAGAATCTGCTACCGGGGAAGGCGAAGCATCCCTCTGAGAGAACCGGTTCAAGACCAGAGGCTTTAGAAGGGAGACATGAAAAGCGTTTGGGATCTGGAGCAATAGGGGCAGGCAAAGCTTGTACGTCACCGGGTTAAGCTGCCGAAGCACCTTAAAAGGACCCAGGAACCGAGGACCCAACTTATAACTCGGATTCTTCAGGCGTACGTACTTCGAAGACAGCCAAACTCTGTCCCCTGGGAGGAATGTCAGGGCAGGTCTTCTCCTCTTGTCTGCCTGAGACTTCATACGAGCAGAGGCCCGAAGTAGGGCACCTCGAGCCTCTTGCCAGTTGGCCTTATATCCCAAACTTGGTCATCCACAGCAGGCACCTTCAAATCCATGGGCAGGGAAAGGGGGGGCGCGGGTGGCGGCCATAGACCACAAATAATGGGGAAACGCCGGCTGCATCCGTGTCACGATGGTTGTAAGTGAACTCGGCCCAGGGGAACAGCTCGGCCCAGTTGTCCTGACACAAAATGACGCAAGTATTCTCCCAGAATCTGGTTTACTCTCTCCACTTGTCCATTGGTCTGAGGGTGGTAGACTGATGAGAAGTCCAACTTGACTTGCAAATGGGTACACAGAGCATGCCAAAATCGGAATACGAATTGAACTCCCCGATCGGAGACGATGTGCGAGGGTAACCCATGCAGATGAAAAATATGCTGGAAGAAGTGGCCGGCCAATTGTGGAGCAGACGGAAGACCGAGAAGAGGCACGAAGTGGGACATCTTCAAGAACCGGTCCGTGACCAACCAGATGACAGAATTCCCTGAAGAAGCAGGTAGGTCCGTGATGGAATCCATGGCTATGTGTGTCCATGGAGTTTCCGGAACGGGCAGCGGCAGCAAGAGACCAGTAGGCCTATGGCGTGGGACCTTGTTCCGAGCACACGTGACACAGGAGAGGGTGAAGTCCTTGACGTCTTGAGCCAGAATTGGCCACCAGTAGTGCCGAGAGATAAGAGCATAGGACTTCCGTACTCCGGGGTTGCCAGCCAGAAGGGAACTATGCCCCCACTCCAGAATCATTTCCTGAGCTCCAGAGGCACGTAAGTCTTGCTCGGAGGAACGCCTTGGATGTCGCCACTCTTCAAGGCTAACGTGATGGCCAAGAGCTCCCGATCTCCGATGGCATAATTCCGCTCCGCCGGCGAAACGGTCTTGGAGAAGAACCTGCATGTGAGAGTCTTGCCTTTTGGACTGTTCTGTGTGAGGACCGCTCCTGCCCCCACGGAAGAGGCATCCACCTCTAAGGAGAAAGGCTTCACAGGGTCAGGCCAGATCAAGACAGGCGCCGAGGAGAAGGCAGTCTTTCGTTCGGTGAACACCTTTTCAGCCACCGGAAGCCAACATCTCGGGTTCGCGTTCTTCCTGGTGAGGGCCACAATGGGAGCCACCAGAGGAGAGAAGTGGGGAATGAATTGTCGGTAATAATTCGCGAAGCCCAGAAAGCGTTGTATCGCACGAAGCCCGAACGGAGCCATTGCAGGACCGCAGAGAGTTTAGCCAGATCCATCTGCAGACCCTTAGCAGAGACTATATACCCAGGGAATGGCAGACTGGACTGATGAAACAAGCATTTCTTCAGCTTGGCGTACAGGCGGTTGTTGCGCAGATGTCTCAGAACCTGGCGTACTTGTGTCCGATGGGTCTGAATGTCTGGAGAAAAAATCAGGAAGTCGTCCAGATACACTATGACGCAGGTGTATAATAGGTCTTTCATGGCGGCCGCGGGCGCCGCTGCCCCTGCTGCCGTTTCCCCGCCTGCCAAGTCTGCGGCGCGGGCATCGCGGTCACCCGTGGCCACCCTCGTCCCCACGCCGGCTTGCTTACCTGGCCCCGCTCCGGTGAACGGCGCTCCTGTCCGTCCCGGCCATCGTGCGCTTGCGCGCCCCTAGCGCTTTGCGCGACGGCTGGTCTAGATTTAAAGGGCCAGTGTCCCGGTAATTGGCTTATTGCCGGGCGCTGGTCCTATATAATGTATCCGCCCCGGCACCTGTTGCCAGATTGTTGGTGTGCCTAGTGAGTGTTTGGAGTGTCCTTCTGTCCATATTGCTTATCCGTGTACCAGTTCGTTCCGCTACGTTTCCTGACCTTGCCTGTTTGCCGCCTGCCCTGACCGTCTGCCCGTCTCTGACCACGAACCTCTGCCGCCTGCCCTGACCTTCTGCCTGTCCTCGACTACGCCTTTGGATTACGATTTTGTACCTCGCAGTACCCCGGCCGCCACCGCAAGCAAGTCACGTCAGGGGTAACGACCTGGTAGCCTCACGCCGCAGCAAGTCCATCCCGCTTTGCGGCGGGCTCTGGTGAAAACCGGGGGCTACTTAGATTCCGTTCCCTGGCGTGGCTTGACTACCACCGCTTGCGGTGGTCCAGCGGATCCACTGAACCGTCACAAGGTCCCTGAAGACGTCATTGACGAATTCCTGAAAAATGGCCGGAGCGTTGCAAAGCCCAAAGGGCATCACAAGATTTTCAAAATGCCCATCTCGGGTATTGAAAGCCGTTTTAAATTCGTCCCCCTCTCGTGTTCTGATGAGATTATAGGCCCCTCGCAAGTCCAATTTGGAGAACACCTTGGCCCCCTGGAGTCAATCTAAGAGCTCAGAGATCAGTGGAAGTGGGTAGCGGTTCTTCATAGTGATCTTGTTTAGCCCTCTGTAATCAATGCACGGACGAAGTGAGCCATTCTTTTGCTGCACGAAAAAAACTCCAGCACTGGCTGGAGAGGAAGACTTGCGAATGAAGCCCTTCTGCAAATTCTCCTGTATATAGGCGGGCATGGCCTGATTCTCGGGCACGGACAATGGGTAGACCCTCCCCCGAGGGGAGCTGATACCAGGGAGAAGGTCTATCGGGCAGTCGGAAGGCCGATGGGGCGGCAGCGTCTCAGCCTGTTTCTCCGAAAACACGTCCACAAAATCCTGGTACTCCGCAGGGAGGCCTGGCAGAGACTTGGCGGGCAACTGCGGAGAAGTGGTATGCACCGGGCGTGGTGCTACCAAACAGAGATCCTGTCTTCCAGTCGAGCGTAGGGGCATGACGTTGCAGCCAGGGGAGCCCCAAGAGGATCACCGAGGAAGACCGAGGCAATAAGTGGAAAGAGATCTTCTCCTTGTGCAGGATCCCTACGCAGAGGAAAACAGGCTGGGTGATGAACTGAATGGGGTCACTAAGGAGCTCTCAACTGACCTAAAAAATAACCAAGGGCTTTTCCAGTCGAAGTACAGGCAGGCAGTAATGGGAAACCAAAGAAGCATGGATAAAATTCCCGGCAGACCCCGAGTCCAGGAAGGCCAGCACCCAGAAAGATAGACCAGCATCAGAAGTGACCTCTACCGGAATCATCAATGGGGGAGAGGAAGAATTAGCACCTAGGAACGCCTCTCCCACGGAACCTAGGTGCGAGTGTTTCCCGAACACTGAGGACGTAGTGGGCAGCTTCTGCGGAAATGGTCCGGGCTGGCACAGTAGAAACATAAGTTCTCCGCCCGACAGTGGGACAGCTCCTGCTCCGACAAGTGGGACCGATCCACCTGCATAGATTCCTCACTGGAGGTCTGTGGAAGCGGCAGCTGCAACCTCTGGAACACTGGAGCCAGGCGAGGTAGTCGACGTGGACGCGCTGAATCTCGTTCTTGACGGAGCTCCTCCTGTCTTTCAGCGAAGCGCACGTCTATGCGGGTGGCCAGGTGGATTAATTCGGCCAGGGAGGATGGGAGGTCTCTTGCTGCTAGGGTATCCTCGACCATACTGGACAGGCCCTTCTTGAAAGTGGCGCAAAGAGCGGCGTCATTCCAGGATAGTTCCGAAGCCAGGGTACGGAACTGAACCGCATAGTCGCCCACGGAGGAGTCACCCTGGCGTAGATTCAGAAGTGCCGTCTCGGCTGATGATGCACGTGCCGGCTCCTCGAAGACGCTGCGGAATTCCTGGAGGAAGGCCTGCAGGTCCGCAGTCACATGGTCGTTCCGGTGCCAGAGTGGGGTTGCCCAAGCCAGGGCCTTTCCGGATAGCAAGCTCGCCATGAACGCTACCTTAGACTTTTCTGTGGAAAGCTGATCGGCCATCATCTCCACGTGTATAGAGCACTGGGTAATGAAACCCTGCAAAGCTTCGGGTCCCCATCGAATTTGGAGGGTAGTGGTAACCGAAGCTAGGCCCCACGGTTGCCAACGGAACAGCTGGTGTAGAAGGAACCACGGGCGGAAGTGGCGACTGCTAATGGGACGCAAGAAGTTGCCGCATCATGGCGGATAGCTGGCCCAATTGCTGTGCCTGTTGAGCGATCTGTTGCGATTGCTGGGCGATGATGGTTGTAAGGTCCGCAATGCTAGGCAGGGACACCTTGGCAGGATCCATGGCTGGATCTTACTGTAACGGCCAGAGAGGTGGATCCGCTGGACCACCGCAAGCGATGGTAACAGCCACGCCAGGGAGTGGAATCTAAGCAGTTTCCGGTTTTCACCAGAGGCCGCCGCAAAGCAGGATGGACTTGCTGTGGCGGGAGTCCTACCAGGTCGCTACCCCTGGCGTGACTTGCCTGCGGTGGCGGCCGAGGTACCAAATTGTAAGACGAGAACTGTGATCGGGGACAGGCAGGCACGTCTGTGCAGGCAGCGAAGGTTCGGAGTCAAGAAACGTAGGCAGAGGTCGGAACACGGCAAAACGGGATACACGAGAATACTTTTTCTCAGGTGCAGAGTCCTACCAGGTCGCTACCCCTGGCGCGACTTGCCTGCGGTGGCGGCCGAGGTGCACGAGGTACCAAATCGTAAGACGAGAACCGTAGTCGGGGACAGGCAGGCAAGTCTGTGCAGGCAGCGAAGGTTCGGAATCCAGAAACATAGGCAGAGGTCGGAACACGGCAAAACGGGATACACAAGAATGCTTTTTCTCAGGCGCAGAGGCAACAAAGATCCAGCAGAGAGTGACAGGGCAAAACCCAATATATAGGGTCAGTGTCCGGTGATTATCCAATCACCGGCGCACTGGCCCTTTAAATTTACATGAACGTGCACGTGCCCTAGGGAGCGTGCATGTGCGCAGCAGTCAGCAGAGGGAGCAGACAGGACAGGAGCACGGTCAGGTAAGTTAGAGAAGTGAATGCACCCGCAGACCGTCCCGCGGCCAGCGGCGCTGCCCAACCCTGGCCGCGGAGAAAAGCCGTCCCCGTCCCCCCCCCCCCGCGGCCGTGGGGACGTCCGCAAAACAGGACAAATACCGGCCAGCAAACCGTCCGGTATTTGTCCACTGCCGTGTGGATGCGCCCTTAATGTAGTAATAATGGTATATATCTATTTACAGCTCTCACTTGATTTACCTGCTTACTCTAGGTGGTGACAAAAACATGTTTCTGTGACACCTGTTTCCTACTATTACATTGATCCATAAGCAGATCTTGCCTCGATTTACTGACCACATTACAACCTGGAAGTTTACGCATCCAGTCTGAATAACCTCTTATATTAACTCTACCATGTACAGATGAAACCAGAAGTTTCCATACACTATAAAAAAAGACACATATACATGTTTTTCTCACTATCTGACAGGAAATCAGAATAAACCTTACCTGTTTTAGGTCAATTAGGATTACCAAAATTATTGATATTTGTCAAATGCCAGAAAAATGAGAGAGAATTTTTAAGGCATTGTTATTACTTTCTGCAAAGTCAAATGTTTACATACACTAGGATTAGATGTCCAGATATCACACCGCTCAGGAACGTGATTTGGTCCAACATGTGAATATCAACCCAAGAAAAAAAGCAAAAGACCTTGTGAAGATGCTGGCGGAAGCTGGTAAGATTGTGTCATTATCCACGGTGAAACGAGTACTCTATCAACATGGGCAGAAAAGCCAGAAAGAAGCCATTACTCCAATAGAAACATATAAAAGCCAGAAATATGTTTGTAAATGCACACAGGAGCAAAGACCTACATTTTTATGACATGTCCTGTGGTCTGACAAAACTAAAATTGAACTGTTTGGTCATAATGACCATCGTTACATTTGGAGGAAAAAGGGAGGAGCTTGGAAGCCTAAGAATATCATCTTAACTGTGAAACACGGATTGCAGCATCATGTTGTGGGGTTTTTTTGCTGCAAGAGGGACTGGTGCACTTCACCAAATAGATGGCATCATGAGGAAAGAAGATTAGGTGGCAATACTGAAGCAACATCAAGACATCAGCCAAGAAGTAGAGCTTGGGCAGAAATAGGTCTTCCAAATGGACAATGACCCGAAGCATACTGCCAACTGCTTACAAAGTGGCTTAAGGATAACCAAGTCAATGCTTTGGAGTGGCCATCACAAGGCCCTGATCTCAATCCTATTGAAAATTTATGGGCAAAGCTGAAAAGACAGGTGCGAGCAACACGACCTACAAACATGGCTCAGTTACACCAGTTCTGTCAGGAAAAATGGCCAAAATTCCAACCAACTATTGTGAGAAGCTTGTGGAAGGATATCCAAAACATTTGACCCAAGTCATACAGTTTAAGGGCAATGCTACCATATACTAATGAAATGTATGTAAACTTTTGACTTTACAGAAAATAATGAAAATACCTTAAGAAATTCTCTCTTTGTCATTATTCTAGTATAACTTTGGAAATTCTAATTGACCTAAAACGGGTAAGATTTATTCTGATTTCATGTCAGATAGCGAGAAAAACATGTATATGTTTCTTTTTATGTAGTGTATGCAAACTTCTGGTTTCAACTGTATATCCCATCTTTCTGATTCAAAGCTAGCATTGTTGGAACAACTTCCTTTTGCTCTAATAAGTTTGCTCACTGGAATTCCTCATATATCATGTAAACTGGATGACAAGACTTCGCATGCAAGACATTATTGCTAACTGTAGGCTTGCAATATGTTGAAGTGGAAATTGTGTTGGATTTGACCACCTATACTCAAAGATCCACAAACAAAATCTGATCCGTCACATCAACATCCATATGACGATGTCCTCAATGTAACAGGCATACCTGTACAGCCTTTCAGAAAAGGGGTCGAGTTTCATGGAAATATACGTAGCATTCCTCGAACCAAGCAACAAAAAGATTGCATAGGGCAGGAGACAACTTAGCTACCGTAGCCGCACCAGTTTCTTGCAAATAATATGTTCCACAAAAAAAAATAGTTACATGATAAAAGACAGTCTACCACCCGGACAACATACTGGATGAAATCAGATTCATTATCTGAATGAACACTTATACAAATTAAATTCTATGGCTATCAAAACAAATTGATGGGGAATTAAAGTATAAAGTGATTTGAGGGGCGTAGCTGAGGGCTCAGGGGCCCAGGTGCTAGAAGTCAGCTTGGGCCCACCCCCTTCCCGTTCAGAACAGAGGATTTTCAGGGCACGTTTAGAAGGTGGGACCAGAACCTGTCAGACATTGACAGCATATCCTAGCGATATGCCATCAATATCTATAGTGAGAGAGCCCCTTTATTATTTTTTTTAACAGCAAAAGTGGCACTAAAGTAAGTTGTGCAATTTCTGTCACTTTTCC
Organism: Phyllomedusa bahiana; assembly: GCA_025379985.1. Classification (NCBI taxonomy): domain Eukaryota; kingdom Metazoa; phylum Chordata; class Amphibia; order Anura; family Hylidae; genus Phyllomedusa; species Phyllomedusa bahiana. The sequence goes on from JAODAL010001615.1 coordinate 16,967, forward strand.
ATCACAGAAATTTATATATAAGCAATGTAAAGCTTTAGAGTCATAGGAGGCTGGGCTAAAAGTTGTGGTTAGGGCTGTTAATATTTATTTTATTCATATTGTTTTTGTGTGTGTTTTGTTACTTTTGTTTTACAACACTTTTTTGGGAGGTGATGTCCCCAGTTACAGGTGAAATGCAGAGCTAATCTGGGTCTGATAAAACCAAGCAGCTCAAGTAGTCAACGAGTCCTGGCGGCCATGTGACCATTGACACCGGAAGCAGGAAGCCGACATGGGCTTCCTGCCTGTCTGTGTATACAGCACTCATCCCTGCCTTTTCAGTGGAGAGCTGATAGCCAGCTCTCCACCCACGCAGCTGCACAATTAGTGTAGCCCACACTAAGCTACGTGGCTGTGTTACGGTATACGCTGAGGTACCTTGTTTCCTGGAACCCAAACGGATAGCAAGAATGTATACAGAAACGCTGTGTAAAGCCACCCTTACTTCTCAGATATGAGGCACGAGGTAACACACAGAACCTTATTTGTAATACTATAGTGTTATAAGTGCTGTACCTGGGTCAGAGGCCTACTGCAGGATGGAGAGGAGCAGCTCCACTGGGCACTTTCTCTTCCTGTTGTCATGCACCTATTTATATGATGGGTAGTGGGCGGACCCAAAACCTGCTGCCCATCTGCTCTGTAGCCCACTCAGCTTCGTGCTCTGCATTGCCCCCCTGCTCCAGCCCCTAGTGCTGCCCACAATACTGAGTCTGAGTCATGCATATGCAGAGATACACACTCTGCATATGCATGAGATAAGAGGAGCAGGCACAGGCTTCTTTTCCCTCATGCTGAAGCCGTGTACAGTATGCGTCGCTATACGCCCGCACAATAATAGTCTGAACATACCCTAAGATTATCAATTATGTTGAAAACATACTTGGTGCCATAAAGGTAACCTTGGCATCAAGTCAACAAAACAAAAAAAAAATCTATCCACACCCCTATTCTCTCTCAAGATATGTGGCTTCATAAACTGTGAATCTTATTACATAGTTTATGGCAGCAAAATGTTATGACCCACTATATGTCAGTTGTACAAGCCATAGGGTCAAAGAAAGAAGAGGAGAACACATTTATGGAGTTACAAGTACTGATACAAGAAACATATCAAATGTGGATTGAAAAAGTATTTTTCCTAATTTTTTAATGTTACATAACGTTTAAAACTCAGGAAAAGTTCAAGGGTCATGAATACTTTTTCAGCCCAGTGTACTTTAGTGATATACAGTAAATAATTGCAATATTACTGGCTTAAAGGCTTTTGCCAAAGAAAGAGTGCCAAAAAATGAGGGGAAGAGATTGAAAACGACTCTCCTCAATAGAAAGGGATACTAGATTCTTATGCAAGGTAATAGTCTTCCATGTGGCAAGAACCATAGATTAGATTTAATATTAAACTATTGAGGTTCTGTATTTTGTTTGAGATTTTAACGGTTTTCATTATATTGTATTGGTGTGTTCGCTATGATACAGAATAGGTTGAAGGTTTCATGCACCAGGTGCTCAATAGGAATGTGGATACTGCATTTACAACTACTGTGACTAAAGTACTGCTACCAGTCTGAAACGTGCTAGATTTTTCTTGGATTCATGCCATATTTTGATACAGCTTTTTAATATTTTGATGGAATCAAAGTTTGCCGTTTTTAATGACTTTTTGGTGCTGGTCCAAACATTTTCTTTTGTTGGATTATTTGACTGATTGGAAGATCATTGGATACGTGCACCATTTTCAGGTGAGCTGGTCAGTGCCATAGATGCTCAATTGGGTTCAGGTCTGGGTAATTAGGGAGCCAGTGTAGTACTTGAAACTCCTGCTTATGCTCTTTCAACCAAATGGAAAATTTCTATCTATGTGACATGTTGCATTTTCTTGCTAGAAGATCCCATCCACATCAGGGAATAAAATCAGCAAAGATGGATTCATACATGGATGATTAGGACCAGAGAATGACACAAAGACACTCTGTCACCACCAGCTTGTGCTCTTCTCAGAATGGTTGCAGCGTTGTCCACCAATTCAATGAAGCAGAAAACAACTCATCTCAGAAGTCAACCCTATGTCAATTAACGGGGGTCCAATTCGGGTATGGTCACAAAAATTGAGGCCTTTTCTGGCCATGCAACTTGATTAGCAGAGGAGCATTGACTACCTATCTGCATCGGAGACCTTACGCAGTAGGGTTTGCTGAAGTCTTGTTTTAGATACGTCGGCTAGTCCCCCGGTTCATTTTTATGGTGAGATACTCCACTGTAGCGTGTAGGTCCACCCCTGCTCCCATCTGTGGCCAAAGTTTGCCTCTGATATCAATGGTACATGGTGCTCCGCAGTTTCCATTTGGCTTGTTCACAATGGTGCCATTTGCTCACCCACAATAGTCTTTCACTACAGCAGCATACAAACAGTTCACAAACTGCCCAGTGTCAGTAGTAATGCCAGCTGTGGCCCAAAAGTAAATAATCATCCTTCTTGGAACTCTAATAACTTGTCCCTTTAATCCACAACAGAAATGAGAAATATGTGTACAGACAGCAAATCACACACCTTATGTACTCAGCAAGCCAGCAAACAAGACGTGACTTCCTTCATGAGCTATGTGCTACCAAAGTCGAAAGTGGTCATAATGTAATGCGACTGTGTATATGCCATCCAGTGAAGTAAATAGGCATATAGGGCCTTTTGTATGAAAACCGACTAGGAGTATGAATGTCTTTGATGCCCACAGCAACCAATCAGATCTCAGCTTTCATTTCATATAGTGCTCTGAAAGCTGAGCTCTGATTGGTTGCTATAGGCATCAAAGACAGTCTTACCGCTAGACAGCTTTCATACATAAGGCCCATAGTACTGAACTTGTATGTACAAAAAAAGTCCTACATTGTGAGTGGCCATATTGCAGTGGTTCTTTGTTCTGGCTATCAGAACGGAGACCACAGCAGGCACTTCTCTATACAAAACCCCTGTATGCTTCCACAGCGCTGTACAGAGCTTGTCATTGTCCCAATTGGGGCTCAGTGTCCAGGAGGGGAACCCGTAACCCACACAAGCAGGGATGAACACATACAAATCTCTTGCAGATCCATCGCTGCAATGCAAGAGTGCTAACAACCCCTTAAGATATGTCTCTAAAGTTGTCACCTGCCAAGTTTCAGAATCCTACTAAAGTTTTCCTTCCTAACAAACTATCCACAAGATAAAACCTCACTTCTTTCAGATTCCTGACAACAGCAGAGCATACCTGGCCTTACACAATTAAATGTAATCCATTCCCATGATGTTAAATTCCAACATTACCATTCTTTTGCTGCTGCTGCTGCTGCTGCTGCTGCTGCTGCTGCTGCTGCTGCTGCTGCTGCTGCTGCTGCTTGTGATAAACAATGTCAATAGACCAGGTTCTTGTAACCATTAATTGTGATTTGTTAATCCAGTTATGAATTTCATGTCACCTTTTTAAAGGACCAGAAACAGTTGAGTTTTCTCCGGATTGTGGAATATGAACCTTTGTATCAATCTGTAGTGAGTCATACAATTCAGAACATTTAATTTATTCAGATGCATGTTATTCCAGAAAAGCAAAATTGCCTTCAAAATTTGTTGGTGGCGCATAACTTTTTTGGGATGTTTTCCATTTATTTCTACAATTGTTCTTATTACTTGATTAATGAAAAAAATAATTAAATTTGCTCCAGAACACAGAGAATCTTTCAGTGGATATATTCTGTGTAAAGCACTGTGCAATTAATCGTCACCAAATAATGAGACAAATTGTCATGGCGGCCGCGGGCGCCGCTGCCCCTGCGGCCGTTCCCCTGCCTGCTAGGACTTCGGCGCGGGCATCGCGGTCACCCGCGGCCACCCGCGTCCCCACGCCGGCTCTCTTACCTGGCCGCACTCCGGTGCACGGCGCTCCTATCCGTCCCGGCCGTCGTGTGCATGCCCGCCCCCTAGCGCGCGCGTGACGGCTGGTCTAGATTTAAAGGGCCAGTGTCCCGGCAATTGGCTTATTGCTGGGCACTGGTCCTATATAAGGTATACGCCCCCGACACCTGTTGCCAGATTGTTGGTGTGTTTAGATTGAGTTTGGAGTGTCTTAGAGTCCGTGTTGCTTATCCGTGTACCAGTCCGTCCCGCCACGTTTCCTGACCTTGCCTGTTTGCCGCCTGCCCTGACCGTCTGCCTGTCTCTGACCACGAACCTCTGCCGCCTGCCCTGACCTTCTGCCTGTCCCCGACTACGCCTTTGGACTACGATTCTGTACCACGCAATACCCCGGCCGCTACCGTGAGCAAGTCACGTCAGGGGTAACGACCTGGTAGCCTCACGCCGCTGCAAGTCCATCCCGCTTTGCGGAGGGCTCTGGTGAAAACCGGGGGCTACTTAGATTCCGTTCCCTGGCGTGGCTTAAGTATCATCGCTTGCGGTGGTCCAGCGAATCTACCGAACCCTTACACAAATACTACACATATACATTTTTACCTGTATAATAAATTAACATTTTATAAATGTAAAAAAAAAAGTATCCTCACCTTCACAAGACTCCAATATATGAACTACATCTCCAATTTGAAGGGAAATTTGTGGTACTCCTTGGCTTGTAAAATTACAAATTACTGTGAACAAAAAGAAAAGTTTACAAAATTAACTACCCAAAGGCATAATACAGTCTGTCTAATTTCTTTAGCATTGCTTTCTTGACTTGTACTGCCATCTGGTGGTATTAATTGTTATTAATGAAGACGGAACCCACTATATAAAAAATATAAAGTTGGTTCTATTCTTATTATTAAATGATCAAAAGTAAAACATCAGAACGTACAGTAGTTCTGGATATGCTAACTGCCAATTTCAGCAAAGAGATCCTGTCAGGTGGTTTATGCTGCCCTGAATGCAGGGTATAATAGAGAGAGAGAAAAGTTGAGCTCTGTGATATATAGGGTTATATGATTTTAAGCAGGATTTCTGCATAAAAAGCAGAGAACATCTGTGTAAGTAAAACTGAAAGTGTCCACATACACTAATGGACAGTTTGCTTTGTATACACACTGATACAGGAAAGCTGTTAATCACTGTATGTGGGCATGGTAAGCAGGACTTCTTTTGTCTGTTAAGGAGTCCGGTCAGTATTTTCTCTACTTCTTACTCAGAAACCTGCTGCAAATCATATAAATCTACATATCACAGAGCTCAGCTTCTCTTCCCCTATAATATCCTTCTCTCAGAGAGGTTAGCATAAACCCCCTGACAGAGGTTCCCTTCAAGCTGTATTGACTAAGAACTCAAGAAATCTGTATTGGAATAACAGTGCACTTTGTTATATATTGAAAATCAGGACACAAACATAAATTATGCCAATTTTACAAAGCATAAGATCTAATCCGCTCCGATTTTGCCAGTGTGCAGATTTTCATTGCAAAATCAATGAGTAAACTTCTGCCATTATGAGAACATAGCCTAACACTAACAAATACCTGAAATACAAACTCTAAGCCACTTATACAAATTAACAAAGAGAGGTAATATGTTGTAAATGTTGTACAAGTCCCCCTCTTCCATGGCCAAACTGTTTTATATATGGTGAAAGTAGTGTCAGGCACAGATTACATTAGATAGTTGTATAGTTGATAAGGCTGAAAAAAACACACTGGTCCATTATATATCAAATCCTTGGATCAGCATCTATTCTCCAGAAGTCTAGTACCTGTATTCTTAGAGGCTTTCAGGAAAGATCCCACTTGAACGTGAATGAATCACAACATCTTGAAGCAGAATTCTACAATCTTGCTGCTCTCACAAAAAATAATCCATGTCTATAATAATGGTGAAACTTTCTTTCCTCTGCGGGCGTACTTTGGGGCAAAATTGCGCTGCAATATGCCCGAAATAAGCCCGCAAATCCGGTGAAATCATAGCACTCACCAAGTACATGACAGGAGAAAAAGTGACATGTCACTTCTTTCTGGCACATAAGCCGGAGAAAATGAAAGTGAATGGGGGCCAGCAGAGAGCGCTTTAGAAGTACACGCTAGCCAGCTTCTAAAACACCCGCGTATAACAGCATAGTATGCGCTGCTATATGCCAGGAAAAAGCCGTGTGAAGTTACCCTAAAACACAGAGAATTCCCCTGTCAAGAACCATGAATTGGTTTATGTTTATATGGAGTCCGCTTACTTCTTTGCCCCTCCATGCTGCTTCTGTCCTCTGTTTTTGGGATGCTCTGTCAAGAGGGCTTTCTTCTGACACTCTACTCTCCTGTAGTGCACACACAAGCTACTCCTTGCAAATGTGAGCATCAAGTGTTCGCCGCAAATGTGTCCCATCACAGTAGGGAATTAGGCCAAAAACTCATGGCAAGGACCTCCAGGGTAATATTTTCAGAAATATTACCTTTTCCACGGGCCACACCAGAGAGGCAGCGGGAGATTAGAGAGGTGAATAAGTGGTTCAAAAATTGGTGTAGGAAAGAGGGATTTTGGTTTTTGGAGAACTGAGCTGACTTCTGCCTTGGCTACAGACTCTATGCTAGGGACGGGGTACACCTAAATGAGGAGGGTACAGCTGTATTTAGGGACAGAATGGCCAGGAAGTTGGAGTAATATTTCAACTAGGGACTGGGGGGGAGGGCAACTATAAATATAGCATGCAAGATAGTGAAGATAGAGAGCTGGGAATTAGGAATAAAACAGGGGGTGCAGTGGAGGGAGGGGGTGTAGTAGTAGTTAAAAAGAACAGAGAGAAAGGAATAAAAACTGAAAAATCTCTAAATTGCATGCTGACCAATGCCAGGAGTCTAACCAACAAAATAAATTAACTAGAATTATTAATTGCTGAAGAAAAATATGACACATGGTGGGGATAACTGAGACATGGCTGGATGAGAACTACGACTGGGCAGTTAACTTACAGGGTTACAATTTATTTAGAGGAGATCGCAAACACCGGAACGGGGAAGGAGTATGTCTCTATGTAAAATCCAGTCTGAAGCCAACACTGCGGGAAGATATAGATACAGGAAATGAACATGTGGAATCATTATGGGTAAATATACATGGGGGTTACAACAATAATATAATCCTAATAGAGGCCCCCAAATATAACAGAATCCATGGAAGATGTACTCCTCAGGCAAATAGATGAGGCGGCTAATCAGAATGAGGTTGTTATTATGGGCGACTTTAACTACCCAGACATAAATTGGGAAACTGAAACCTGTAGCTCTCATAAAGGAAATAGGTTTTTGTCAATAACTAAAGATAATTACCTTTCCCAAACGGTGAAGGAACCTACTAGAGGAAAGGCCCTTCTAGACTTAATATTCACTAATAGACCTGACAAAGGTTCAGGTTGAGGGGCACCTAAGAAATAGTGACCATAATATAATACATTTCCATTTATCCTTCAATAATTTTAGGAAGGCTAAAAAAAATCTGATTAGGGAGGCCCAAAACTGTATTGACTGGGACAAGGTGTTTAAAAATAGCCGAACAAATAATAAATATGATATTTTTAAAAACATCTTAGGTGCCCACTGTGAGAGGTACATTCCTTATGGTAATAAAATAATTAGAAACAGGAAAAACCCAATGTGGATCAAAATAAGAGTAAAGAAGGCAATAAATTACAAAAAGAAAGCTTTTCAACTCATAAAAATAATAATAAAGGCAGCAAAGCTGGAGACAGAAAGACATATTGCCATAGAAAGCAAAAGAAACCCCAAAATATTTTTTAATTATATAAATAGTAAAAAGATTAAAACAGAAAATGTTGGCCCTTTGAAAAGTATTGAAGGAGAGACTGTAGAGGGCGATGAGAAAAAAGCAAGCCTATTAAACAATTTTTTCTCCACAGTATTTACAAGGAGGATGACCTTTCTGTTGATGAGCAGAGGGATGAGGTAAACTCCAACTTAAATGTTTCGTGTCTAACCCAGGAAGAAGTGCAGTTCCATCTTAAGAAGATTAAAATAGACAAATCTCCAAGTCCTGATGGCATACACCCACTTGTCCTAAGGGAATTAAGTAATGTCATAGATAGGCCCCTATTCTTAATATTTATGGACTGTCTAATAATGGGGTATGTCCCAAAGGATTGGCGCATAGCAAATGTGGTGCCAATATTCAAAAAGGGGTCAAAAAGTGATCCTGGAAACTTTAGGCCGGAAAGTGTAACCTCTGTTGTGGGTAAAATGTTTGAGGGTTTTCTAAAAGATACTATCCTGAACTATCTCACTGAAAATAAATGTATAATGTCGTTCCAGCTTGGGTTTATGAAGGATCGGTCCTGTCAGACTAATCTCATCAGCTTCTATGAGGAAGTTAGTTCTATACTGGATTGGGGTGAAGTATTGGATGTAATATATCTAAATTTCTCTAAAACATTTCATACTGTGCCACATAAAAGGTTGGTAAGTAAAATCAGAATGCTTAGACTGGGGGAAAATGTGTGCAAGTGGGTAAGCAACTGGCTCAGTGATAGAAAACAAAGGGTGGTAATTAACGGTACGTACTCAGACTGGATCCCTGTTACTAGTGGGGTACCACAGAGGTCAGTATTGGGCCCTATCTTTAATATTTTCATTAATGATCTTACACATGGATTGCACAGTAGAATATCGATCTTTGCAGATGATACTAAGCTCTGTAAAGTAATCAACACAATAGAGCAGAATGTGTTATTACAAAGGGAACTGGATAAGTTGGAGGCCTGGGCAGAGAAATGGCAGATGAGGTTTAACCCAGATGAATGCAAGGTTATGCACATGGGGAGGAAAAATCCATTACATGATTACATGTTAAATGGAAAAACGCTGGGTAAAAGTGTCAGGCAGCAGCTGCCAAGGCAAATATGATTATGTGGTGTATTAAAAGGGGCATAGATGCATATGATAAGAACATTATTCTCCCATTATACAAGTCACTGGTTAGACCACACATGGAATATTGTGTACAGTTTTGGGCACCCATGCACAGGAAAGACATTGTAGAGCTTGAACAGGTACAAGGGCGGGCAACAAGAATAATAAAAGGACTGGGTGGACTGCAATACCCAGAAAGATTAGCAAGGTTAGGGCTATTTAGTTTAGAGAAAAGACAGCTTCGGGGGGACATAATAAATGTTTAAATATATTAAAGATCAATACAGAGATCTCTCTCAAGATTTATTTATACCCGGGACTGTATTAAGGACAAGGGGGCATCCTGTACAGCATGAGGAAAGAAAGTTTCTACATAAACATAGAAAGGAATTCTTTACTGTAAGAGCAGTGAGACTGTAGAACTCTCTGCCAGAAGAACTGGTGAATTCAATGACAGAGTTCAAAAAGGGAATGGATGCATTTCTGGAGCGTAATAATATAACATGTTATAATGACTAGGATTCTGGAGTAGGGATGTTGATCCAGTGATTATTCTGATTGACAGATTTGAAACCGGAAGGAATTTTTTCCTTAAAATGAGGACAATTGCCGTTTACCTCATGGGGGTTTTTTGCCTTCCTCTGGATCAACACTTTAGCACAACAGGCTGAACTGGATGGACATCTTGTCTTATTTCGGCCTTACAAACTATGTAACTATGTAACCTATGGCAGATTCCATAGACTATTTAAAGCGACAAACCCCCTTTAGCCTTTGCCTGATCACAGGTGTAACCAAAGTGATGGGGACTCTTCTTGTATTGCTTCTACTGCTTCTAAAATTGGATTTTCCCCTAACCTCATCTAACCACATCTTCTATGCCGCTGAAAGTAATTTGTCTGTCCTAGCCATTTGCCTGCCTCTAGCCTGCCTTTTCAGTACTGCAATTTTTACATCAGCTGTTGCCGTGGGAGACTGCACTAAGTGTAGCAATCTAGGAGTTTTCTTCAATTATGTCCAAGCCCCTCTTGTGACCTTGGTGTATCACTCCTGCAGATTGCTATGTGCCTATGCAGTGATGTCAGCACTGTTCAATACTGCATGTCCTCGTGATTGGGACAGCAATGGCAACCTGTAATGACAGCCAGAGATGCCAAGTTTGTAGGGCCCAAGCTCTGCATGGACCTATTGTCTGATTGAAAGAATTGCACATAGGGCAACCTATATATCTGCTGAGGGACCTATAACCTACCTATATACCAACTGTGGGACATATAATCTTTCCTCTCTACTGTCCAAATCCAACCTCACCACCTGTAATCTTGACCCACTGCCATCACACCTTATCCCAGACCTTAGTGCTGCTTTCATCCCAACCCTCACCCATCTTTTCAACTTATCGCTCACCTCGGGCATCTTCCCTTCCTCCTTTAAACATGCTACTGTCACTCCCATCCTTAAAAAACCATCCCTTGATCCCTCCTCTCTGTCCAACTATCGCCCCATCTCACTGCTCCCTTTTGCCTCCAAACTCCTCGAGCAGCACGTCTACCTTCAACTGTCCCCCCACCTCTCCTCCAACTATCTTCTTTACCCACTACACTCTGGTTTCCGACCCCACCACTCTACCGAAACCGCCCTAACCAAGGTCACCAATGATCTAGAAACTGCCAAAGCATAACGCTAGCACTCTGTACTTCTCCTTCTATAATTGTAATCTGCCTTTGACACTGTCGACCACTACCTCCTGCTACACATCCTCTCCTCCCTCGGCATCACAGACTTGGCTCTTTCCTGGATCTCCTCGTACCTTTCTGATCGGACATTCAGCGTCTCTCATTCTCGCTCCACCTCCTCCCCCCGGCCTCTCTCTGTTGGTGTCCCCCAGGGGTCAGTCCTGGGTCCTTTACTCTTTTCTATCTACACCCTTGGTCTGGGTCAACTCATAGCTTCACATGGCTTTCATTACCACCTGTATGCTGATGACACCCAGCTTTATATCTCCGGCCCAGATGTCACCTCTCTTCTCTCCCGGATCCCAGACTGCCTATCGTCCATTTCCTCCTTTTTCTCCTCCCGTCTCCTAAAACTAAATGTGGAGAAAACAGAATTCATCATCTTTCCACCGTCCCCCTCCATCCCTCCACCTGATCTCTCTATCACTGTCAATGGCTGTACACTCTCACCTGTTCCGCAAGTCCGCTGCCTTGGGGTAATCCTCGACTCCGCTCTGTCCTTCAAACCACACATCCAAACCCTCACCTCTGCCTGCCGCTTCCACCTCAAAAATATCTCTCGCATCCGTTCGTTCCTCAACTTCGACACCACAAAAATGCTCGTCCATGCCCTTGTCATCTCCCGCCTTGACTACTGCAACATCCTTCTCTGTGGCCTCCCATCTAGCACTCTTGCTCCCCTTCAAACCATTCTCAACTCTGCTGCCCGTCTTATCCACCTCTCTCCTCGCTACTCCTCTGACTCTCCCCTCTGTCAATCTCTTCACTGGCTACCAATAGCTCAGCGAATTCATTTCAAGTTGCTAACCAAGACCTACAAGGCTCTCCATAACCTCTCCCCTCCATACATCTCTGCCCAAATCTCCAGATATCTCCCCTCACGCAATCTCCGCTCCTCACAGGACCTTCTTCTCTGTTCTCCTCTTATTAGCTCCTCACATAACCGTCTCCAAGACTTCGCTCGCGCTTCCCCCACACTCTGGAATGCACTGCCCCAACACATCAGACTCTCTGCCACTCTCACCAGCTTCAAAAGCAACCTGAAAACCCATTTCTTCAGGATTGCCTATAACCTACAATAAACCGGCTGCCACTGTACTACCCCACAAACATGTCTGCCCCTCTCCTCCTGTCTCTTCCCTCCTCCTTGTAGATTGTAAGCCTTCGCGGGCAGGCTCCTCTCTCCCTCTGTACCAGTTATACGTCATTCATTGTCATTATTGTACTCACTTGACATATTATGTATGTGACCCCCCTCAAATGTACAGCGCCATGGAATCAATGGCGCTTTAAAATAAATGTTAATAATAATAATAATAATAATATAACTTACCTATACACCTGCTGGGAGAATTATAACCTACCTATATACCTACTGGGGGAGCTATAACCTACCTATATACCCACTGGTAGACCTATAACATACCTATATACCTACTGGGGAACCTATAACCTGCCTATATACCCGCTGGGGGAGCTATAGCCTGCCTATATATCTACTGGGGGACATATAACCCATATACTTACCTACTGGGGGGACATATAACTTACTGGGGGACCCTATTACCTATACTGGGGTACATATAACTTGCTGCGTTGTAAAGTTGGGACGTCATTGGTCGCCAATTGCAAAGGGAGCTGACAACAGTCAATCTTAATAATATGCATACTGAAATGTATGCATTGAGGGATAACATTCTTCAGACAACCATTAATAACCTCAACAGTGTGTGTTTGTACATGTTTCTGCATGTGGTGCTAGTACTGGATGCTGGTTTTTTTTTTCATTTCCATTTCTGTCTACCCTTTTCATATCATTAATATGTCTATCAATTTTACCTTTTTGTTGTTGCAATTGCACTGTTGAGGAATGTAATTATAGAATTTTGGATTTCTAATGCTAGAGTTAGCTTATTGCATATGGTTTTATACATCTATTGTTGAACTGCAAAACACCTGTAAAAAATTGTATGCAGTGAACTCCCCCAGCAGGCAAATTCTATAACTGTTATAGAAATTAGAAGAAGCAATTCTGTGCCCAGTCCCCTTACATCACAGCCACATGATCTATCTCTATAGTAGACACATTACTGTCGCATACCCAACACCATTGTATTATTTGTAGAAAAAGTTGGCAAATGCAAGAAAATCAAATTAATGGTACGGCTGGGAGAGTGTGCCCCTTTTTTCAGCTTCATTAGTGTCCAAAACACTGAAATCAGTTAGTAGTCTAGCCTATTTGTACTTAATTTGCTTACCATTTTCAAGATTCAAACTTGTGGTCAGTGAATGTTTGCATTAAAAAAAAAGAAAATTGACACATTGTGAGTTTAAGTACAAACTTTCAGTTTGCAGTCTTGGCAAGACAGAAATATATGCTTTAGGGTATATTCACACGGCGTCTTGTGGCGCGTACCTGTACACACCGCAAGACGCTGTGTGTTTAGAAGAACGCGCTGAAAGAAGTGACATGTCCTTCTTTCCCCGGCATTCAATACGCGACAGGGAAAACAGCAGGTAATCATAGCTCCCTATGAGAGCTATGAGTACCGTAATTACAGGATGTATTTCGGGGTGCATTGCAGCGCCATTACGCCCAGAAATATGCCCAGAAATAAGCCATTAGTGTTCAGTGCAAAAACAATTTCCATAAGAGACAGATAAATTTAACTTTCACCTGTGTAAGGAGGACTAAGGCTAGGGTCACACAGCTCTTGTCAAAAAATGTTTTCTGGACATTTTTACAACGGTTTTCAATATTTGCACAATTTTAACCCCGCTGGGCAGTGTTTCATCAGAAACACTGCCCAAAAACGTGACAAAAGACGCCCAAAACCCACCCGGCAGTTTACATAGACTTCAATAGCAAATTGTCTTCCCTTTCTGTCGCTTTTTGCAACATGTTTCATAAAAAAAACAAGAAAAAAAGTTCTGTGGAGACTAAAGAACGTTTTTACTATTAAAGTCTATGGGATCTGTTTTCAGTCGTTATTTTCAGCGGTTTCAGAAAACAAAAAATGTGTGCAGTGAAGAAATAGGCTAAGGCTGTTTGCAATCAAGCCTTCCATGAGAGACATACAGAAGGATTTTTCTATGTATACCTCCGAAAGAAGGTTTCATCTTTCCACTACATAAATATACAGTGGCATACGTTGCTGAAGTCATCAAGGTTAAAACAAGCAAAAAAATAAAAAAGTAGAGCATGTTGTGTTTTTTTGCAGGATACCTCTGTTTTGTTATACCTCATCCATGTTTTAAATTATCTCACCAAAAAAAGATATACCATGCGTCTCAGGTTTTTATTTCTAAAAGAATGACTGCTTGTGATGTGTTCAATAACTTAGTTATGCAAAACAAAATCATGTGCCTTAAAATAGGGAAGTACAAGTTGAACTCAGCAAAACATAATATTAGCTTTGTTTCAACAGTTAGCGGCAAACCAAGGTGCTTTACATGCTTGAGAAGGGGGAGGTCAGCATCAGTCTTACAACAGTCCAAACCAGCAGCTCAGAAAAAAAAAAAAAAAAGCAGCGTCTTACTTTTGTACATTCATATCATTACTAATCTACAGAAATGCAGAGTATGTTGTTGATTTGAGGATCATCTCTTGGATACGCTGCAGTAAAGATAAACCATTTCTTAGGCTTATATAGTATGAGAAAGAAACAAAGCATTGCACCGGAGAGGCGGCAATCTTCAAATGAAGACATGCTAGGGTTGTGTTTACTAGCGTACAACTCATGTATCCATGGTATGTTTCTGTTTCTTCACATGGTGTTTCTTATGCTAAATAATAAGGATACATGGATTTTAGCCACACCCTACGATAATGTGCATAAACGCAAACATACACATACTACATAATCTACACAAAGTAGCAAGTATTTGTGAAGTGTAAAGAAAATGATACATGCTTTTCCAAATTTTTGCACATTTAAAAACTGGAAAATATGGCGTGCACATGAATTCTCGAATTTTTGCCCATTCTTCTATGCAAAACAGCTGTAGCGCAGTCAAACTGGTTGGCAAATGCTTGTGAACAGCAATTTTCAAGTCCTGCCACAGATTCTCAATGGGATTTAGGTCTGGACTGTGACTGGGCCATTTTAATACATGAATATGCTTTGATTTAAACCATTCCATTATAACTTTGGCTGTATGTTAAGGGTCGTTGTACTGCTGCAAGGTGAACCTAAACTTGTCTCAAATCTTTTGCAGCCTCTAAGGGACTTTTTGAGGCTGGATTTGAAAGGCAACAGCTTAGCAAAAAACTTTGAACATGTACATTGTTCCACTGGATTAACAGCAGAAAACGTACTATTCAATGTTATATGAAATTCGACATAATCCGTCAAAAAAAGTGACGATTGACGTTACACCTAGCCTAACAGTTCTTTTCTCCAGGATTGCCCTGTAATTCGCACCATCTATCTTCCATTCAACTCTGATCACATTCCCAGCCAATACTAAAGCATAACTTTCCCACCCCATGATGCTGCCACAACTATGTTTCACGGTGGAGATGGTGTGTTCCAGATGATGTGTACAGTAATCTTGGCTTTCGTCCACATATAGCATTTGAGGTTTAGGCCAAAATGTTTAATTTTGGTTTCACCTGTATAGAGCACCTTCTTCCACATGCTTGCGGGGTCCCCCACATAGTTGTTTGCAAAGTGTGATATACTGCATTGTAATACGCCAGCGATTTAATGATCGCTAAGTGTGGTTATTTATGAGAACAAGTGAAATCAAAGTTAAAAAGTTGTAATTGTACTGACTCAAATAGAAAAGTTATGTCATTTATACCACACGGTGAATGTTGTAAAAATGTAGCCCAAAAAACAATAGCAGAACTGTTTTGTTCCATTTTCCCACCCAAAACTAAAAAAAATGTGAAACACCTGTGGGCCCAAAATGCACAATACACACAGATGAGTTCCCTGAGGGGTGTTGATTAAAAAATGGGGTGACTTCTGACTTGTACACTCTGCCATGCATTGCAACAGCAGTTTACACCCATATATAGGTTACTGCTGAACTTGGGAAAAAAAGCACATCAAAATTTGTTGCGCAATTTCTTCCAAGATTTCTTGTGAAAATGACATTTTTTCAGCTAAAACTGCATAATTTTGGGAAAAATTAAGTTTTTCATTTTCACAGCCTACCCCTAATAACATTTGGGAAATACCTGTGTGGTCAATTTATGCACTACAACGTTGGATATATTCCTTACACGGGTGACAGCTGCTAGTTGCAGCTAACACTCGCCACTTACAGCATGGAATGGTGCTGGCGCCATCCCATGCTGTTTAACCCATATGACAAAGTGAAGGCTTACATTGCCTCCATGTCCCAGGTAGAAAGTAGTAAAACCGCCATCTTTGTAAACCTTTTTACTTTTTACATTACTTTTTACATTTATATTACAAAGCAATAGGCTGTATAAATGATCACACCCCCTGGTGGTCAAGCACCCTAGGGGGGTTTACTGTTAAAGTAAAAAAATGTTTAAAAAAATGTAAAAGTGTAAAAAAAAATATATTAAAAGTTCCTATCACCCCTCTTTTGCCATTTTCCAAATATAAAATTAAAATAAAAAGTCACACAAACATTAAAAAGTTATTACCACATAAAGGGACATGTCAGATTTTAAAAAAATTGGGCTCTGTCATAGAGCTCAAACCTGGCTGCGGTGGTAAGGGGTAAATGCACAACTCTAAACAAAGAGCCATTTGAAACTGATCTGTCATCCTGCCAGTGCAGTCTCCCGCCTACAAAATCACCCTAAGATAGGAAACCCTAAGAGATAGCCTAAGCGGATCCCATCCCAGAGCAATTACTCAGATTGGTCCTGTCCCTACATGTTTCAACCATCCATCAAATACTAAATTGGTTTCCTCAGGGGACAATTGGAAATATAGATAGATCAAGTGGACCATAAGGTAGACATACAGCAAGAGTAATCCTAAAAATAACAGGGGGTATCAATAGGCCTGGTGACAATACCTGTAGCGCCCTTAATGGTGAATAAGGTGTCTGACAGTGATATAAGTTTTACAGACCATAGAATGGAGATAGCGCTGCTTTCACAGAATCACCATGCTGCCATTAATCGACGATACCATGTAGTTCGCACCAAAGGAGGAGGACTCACGGTGGGAGAACTGACTTTGTGAGCATAACAATGTCCGTCTCCCGCCCTGTAAGGGCAGCGCAGCATCGGCTGTCAGTGTGAGAGACGCCGAGGTCGAAGGGAGCACGGAGATGATGCGCGAGAAGGAGCGGCGCCTCCGTGACGTCATCTGATGCGTCCAAGGCTAGTAACTAGTCAGTGGCGCGTCTATGGTAACGCCGCATGCGCCGTTTGAATGCATCGCCATGCTAGATTCAGGACGCGCCGGCATACAGCAATAGAACAGATAGCAGATAAACTATTGTTCAAAAGATAGAAAAGCGACATTTGCTAGCAGGAACCAGGTATTTATCAGTTACAGGGGGAACAGCAATGGGCAGTGCCTGTGCACCAGCGTATGCAAATCTGTACCTCAGCTGGTGGGAGACATCCATTGTTTTTAGTGACTCTCCTGCTATTTTTTCTGAGCATATAGCCCTTTGGGCTCGTTATATTGATGATATCTTCATAATCTGGAATGGCTCTCAAGAACAATTTGCACAATTTGTACAACAACTCAATGTAAATACATTTAATTTAAGATTCACTTATGAGCTAACACGTGATTCTCTACCATTTCTTGATATTCTTATCTATAGGAACCAAGAGGGATCTTTGTCTACCACAATCTATCGTAAGCCTACGGCTACAAATTTCCTTCTACATTCTGAAAGCTGCCATCCTTACCCGTGGACAATTCTTGCGGCTCCGACGCAATTGCTCATCTGTTGATGAATTTAAAAAAGAGGCAGCTGATCTTAGAGAGTCCAACTGCTAACACCTAAGCCTGTCTCGGGCTCTGATGAGGACACTGTGATACGAGTTGTAGGGACCTTTGATAATGCAGCTCCCCTGGTCCTACAGTCTCTGAGAAAACATTGGCACATCCTAAGGATGGACCCTGATCTCAGGGACTATATAGATGTGTTACTATTGATTTCTTATCGAAGGGGCAGAAACTTGAGGGACCATCTGGTCAATAGCCACTATGTTGGTCCCAAGAAAGAAATGTGGCTATCCAGACCAAAGGGTTCCTTTAAATGTGGAAACTGTTCTTTTTGGGACTTCATGGAAAAGACAACTGAATTCGTTGATGGCACTGGTACCAAAATATTTCACATTAACCAGTTCATTAATTGTAAGTGATCCTTTGTTGTCTATCTGGTGACATGTATCTGTGGAATGAGATACGTGGGTAAAACAACGAGACAATTACGTCAGAGAATTGGTGAGCATTTGGGTGATATATACCATTATAGGGACACGCCTATTGCGCAGCATGTGCATTCCATTCTATTCATGATGGCAACCCCAAATGCCTTAAATGGAGAGGCATTGATCTTATTATTCCGACCCAGAGACGGGGTAATTTAGATCAACTACTGTTACAAAAGGAATGCTACTGGACATACACATTAAATGCCAAGGACCCTTGTGGCCTTAATGACCAGCTGGATTTCAGTAGTTATTTCTAGGATTCTGTATATTAATGCTCATTCAAGTGCCATACAAATCTTTGTAAACTTGTATACATCTGTGTACATCTAAATATCATACAAACCCATTTATCTCAATATTGTAGATATACTTTTGCCCCTAGTTGGGTTATACACAGGTGAATACCTGTTTCCTGCTGGCAAATGTTGCTTTTCTATCATTTGAACAATAGTTTATCTGCCATCTGTTCTATTGCTGTATGCCGGCGCGTCCTGAATCTAGCACGGCCATGCATTCAAACGGCACATACCCCGTTACCATAGACGCGCCACTGACTAGTTACTAGCCTTGGACGCATCAGATGACGTCACGGAAGCGCCGCTCCTTCGCGCGCATCAACTCCGTGCTCCAGTCTACCTCGGCGTCTCTCACACTGACAGCCGATGCTGTGCTGCCCTTACAGGGCGGGAGACGGACATTGTTATGATAACCAAGTAAGTTCTAACACCGTGATTCCTCATCCTTTGGTGAGTAATTCATTGTATAGTTGACTAATGGGACTCTACCTTCTTTGGCAGCCTGGTGACTTTTTGAATGGAGCGCTATCGGCATTCTTTGGTATGTAAAACTTATACCACTGTCAGACACCTCATTCACCATTAAGGGCGCTACAGGTATTGTCACCAGGCATATTGATACCCCCTGTTACTTTTAGGATTACTCTTGCTGTATGTCTACCTTATAGTCCACTTGATCAATCTATATTTCCAATTGTCCCCTGAGAAAACCAATTTAGTATTTGATGGATGGTTGAAACATGTAGGGACAGGACCAATCTGAGTAATTGCTCTGGGACGGGATCCGCTTAGGCTATCTCTTAGGGCTTCCTATCTTAGGGTGAGTGTGTAGACGGGAGCGCCCTTATCGGGGCGACTATCCTGTTTTTCTCCTATTATTAGGGTAGGGTACAATAGTATTTTAGGGCAATCGAAGGATTTATTGTCTGTTCTTCCATATTTCTAGGAGGAGTATTTGAGAATACTGTATGTATTTTTAAATATTTTATTGATTAAAAGTTATGTTTTAGGACCATTTTTCCTCTTCTCTACTATTGTTGCTATAATATGGTATGCCAATCTAACAGTAGCTAACGGATCCCTCAGTGGTTTCACGGCACAAAGTGACATTCATAAGATCATTTTCTAGACAAACGGCAGTTTTGGGTCTAATGCTCTTACATCAGAATGTCGCTAATGTTATGATACTAAAGTTATGTTCACACGGCTTATTTTGGGACGCATTTCGCCACGTATTGAGAGCGTACTGTGCTCTAATACAAGCGAAATGCACCCTAATCATTGCGGTAATCCACAGTTCTCATAGAGAACTATGGTTTACACCTCCTCTCCCCGCTCGTATAATACGATCGTTTTGTAAGAGCGGGGAGATAATTGACATGTCATTTATTCACGGCGCTTACACGTTAAGAGTAATGACAGTCTATTGGTCGGTGGGCCGGCGCGAGCTCCCGAACACAGTTAAGCCGTGTGAATATATCCTACCGTTCAAAAGTTTGGGGTCACTTTGAAAAAAACTGCTTCTCTTTCAAAAATAAGAAAATTTCTATGAAGCTAACATTAAATGAATCAGAAATACACTCTATACATTGTTAATATTTTGAACACCCTTGTAAATCCTTGTGCAAGTATGTTAGCACAGCTGAAAACAGTTTTGCTGATTAGAGAAGCTATAAAACTGACCTTCCTTTGAGCTAGTTGAGAATCTGGAGCATTACATTTGGTTCGATTAAACTAGCAAAATGTCCAGAAAAAGAGAACTTTCCTGTGAAACTCGACAGTCTATTCTTGTTCTGAGAGATGAAGGCTATCCCATGCAAGAATTTGCCAAGAAACTGAAGATTTCCTACAACGGTGTGTACTACTCCCCTTCAGAGGAGAGCACAAACAGGCTCTAACCAGAGTAGAAAGAGAAGTGGGAGGCCCCGCTGCACAACTGAGCAACAAGACAAGTACATTAGAGTCTCTTTTGAGAAATGGGACCCCTACAGGCCCTCAACTGGAAGCTTCATTAAATTCCCCCGCAAACGCCGGTGTCAACGTCTCATGAAGGGGGACCCCGGGATGCGTCCTTCAGGGCAGAGTGGCAAAAAAAAAGCAATATCTGGACTGGCAAATAAAAGGAAAAAAGATTTTTATGGCTAAAAAAACACAGACTTGGACAGGGGAAGATTGGAATAAATTTTTTATGGACAGACAAACGAAGTGTGAGGTTTTTGGGATCACACAGAAGAAATTTGTGAGAACAGAAACTGAAAGATGTGGAAGAGTCCCTGATGCCCCCTTAAGCATGGTGGGGAATTTAGGGTCTGGAGTTGCTTTGGTGCGGTAAAGTGGGAGTTTTTGTACACTCCATTTTGCAATGCTATGCCATCCCCCCTGTGGACAGCCTTTTTTGGAGAAATTTTCATCCTGAAAGGAAAATGCCCAACGCACCTCCAAAATTATGCAAAACTATTTGGGGAAAAGCAAGACTGGTATTCTATCTCTAATGGAGTGGCCAGCGAAGCACCAGTCTCAACCCCTTTGAGCTTTTGTGGGAGCGCTTGCCGTACGGTGCGGAAAAATCCCCATCAACCCAACCCAAAACTTGTGGGAGGGGCTTTTGGAAGCGGGGTGAAATTTTCCAGTTACCTCAGCAAATTAACAGCTGAATCCCAAAGGTCTGCAATGTTTGTAATTGCTGAAAAAGAAGCATTTTTTGACTAAAGCAAAGGGGAAGTAAAAAAATTTTTTATTATTTCAAATAAAAATCTTATTTCTAACCTTTTCAATGTCTGGACTAATTTTATTCATTTTGAAATTTTTGATAAATAAAAGTATGGTTTTCAGGAAAAACACAAATTGTTGGGGGTGACCCCCAAACTTTTGAACGGTAGTGTGCCCTAAGGCACCAACATATGGATGTCAGTGCCTCATCTGAATGATATTAATTTATTTATGTATATGTCCAATGATTCAAAACCTGAATTTGTGATGTCCTACCATTTTATAGCAGTCCCGAAGATGTTAGATTACAGTGGGTTTTGAGCGATTATTGGCCATCGAATCGACAAAAATTTCGTGGTCGATATAGATGACCCCGTGACCATTAAAGTTTATGGGAGAGCAACAACCCCTTTCTTTTTACACCCAAAGGGGGTGGAGAAGCGGGGAATTAACATCCACAACATAAAATGGATACGTGCTACATCTTAGGCAACACACTTAGGTTATAAAAGCCACAGAAAAAAAAACAGACCATTCCCTTTTCCCTTCTTGCCCACAAGGGCCCTTTAAAAACCTGCATAAACCAAAAAAATTTAAAAAAAGTGCCAAAAGGGCAGTTGTTTTGAAACCATCATTTTACTGAACTGGAATTGAATACCCGTGGGGAACCCAGTATGGCCCCAAACCTGTGCCCCCCGTTTTAAAAAAAGTCCCGGGAAAAAAGGAGTCTTTCCCCACCTTTTTAGTTTCACGGGACTTTGCTATACCTGTCCTGGGCCACAGGAGGCCCCAACCTGCATGCCCTCAGATTAAAAAGTCCCGGAAAAAGGATCTTTCAACCACCATTTTTTTTACGGGCAATTGATTTACCTGTCCTGGGCCACATGAGACCCCCCAAACCTGCATGACCCCAGTTTAAAAAAGTGCCAAAAAAGGAGTTTTAAACCCCATTTTTTTTTTAAAGGACATTGACTATCCCTGTCCTGGGCCAAGCAGACCCCCAAACCTGCAGCCCCCAATTAAAAAGTGCCGGGAAAAAGGGATCTTTAAAACCACCATTTTAGTTTCACTGGACATTGACAATCCCTTCCCCTGGGCCACGCTGGCCCCCCCGCTCCCCAAATTTAAAAAGTGCCGGAAAAGGGCTTTCAACCACCATTTGTTTTCCGGGACATGCTATCCCTTCCTGGGCCCCAGCAGGGGCCCCACCCTGCAGCCCCCAGTTTAAAAGTGCCGGAAAAAAGGAGTCTTTCACCACCATTTTATTTTTCACTAAATTGATATCCCCGGCCTGGGCCACACATGAGCCCCAAACCCTGCATGACCCCCCAGATTAAAAAGTGCCAAAAAAGGATTTTTCAACCACCTTTTTATTCAGGGACTCCCTGCCTGTCCGGGTAGCGCTTGCCCCTCCGTATGAGTGCGGACCAATTGAGCTTCCTGGAAAACTGGTGGTTAACGCCCCTTTTCCCCCCGGGTGCCCTTTTTTTTGGGCATTCTTTTTTTCATTTTATTAAACGTGCTGGGGGAAAATTTGTCTCTGTACTTTTTTCTGTCGTGCTCCATACTCCATTCCTCGAGAAACCAATCTGGTCAAGTTTTCCTGTACTCCCTTTTTCAACCCAAAGGGAAATTTTTTTTTACCGCTATTTTGTACAAAGCAAGTTTTTTGACTTTAATTCTAGAAAACAATTTTTAAAATAGGAGGGAACCCACCATGTCTTTGTTTCTCTTTTTTTAATTGTATTAAATGGGTTTCCAATACGGGTTTTGAAGCTATGTTAAAGATCTTGCAAAAACAAGTCATTTGCAAATATGTGTCCTTAACAGGCCCAAACCTTTTCCCTGTTCGACGCACCAAAACCTTGAGCCACTCTTGACAATTGTGAAGAAAAAATGTCTTTTTGAAACAAACTTTTTTTTTTATAATAGGCCCTGTGTTGCTGATGTCACAGCAAAATGCCCCAAAAATTCAAAATGCCCCTGAGCCTTTTTGGACAATTGTAAGAACAAATGTCTGTTAGAAAAACTTTTTTTTTAGAATAGAACCTGATATTGCTGCATTTAAAAGCACATGACCCCAAAAAATTTAAATATGATTCTCGCCCTATTAAAAATTGGGGAGGGGAAAAAGCCATTAAAAGCCACATTTCTTTTTCCAAAGGCCCAGTTTTGAGGTATCTCACGAACATGACCTAAAAAACCATTAAAAAATGGGAAAAACTTCAAGATAAATGAGAAAAATGGAATACGGTGTTGTCATGAAACCTTGCTGCTTTTACAGTCTCCTCCAGCAAAACCAGCAAAAAATAAAACTTTTGGGAAAAAGGAAAAAAATTTGCAGAGAAATATCTTTTTAAAAAAAAAGTTTTCAAGAGGCCCATTTCGTTTGAAGGGAATGTGAAGTAGACCGGCAATAATGGGTGCTCGGCTTTGGGGGCCAAAAAACATCATCAAGATCCTGCCTGATTCATCTTTGATGAAATAAACGATCCTCTTATTTGGGGGAAACCCGGATGCGTTTGTTGTATGTCCCCAGCGTGCTGAAGGTCCCTCAGATATGCGCTGCTGCTGGGGGAGGACAAAACCTCTATGGGGATGGCGAGCGAGCTCGGGCCATTCGTCCTTTTTTGGGTACCCCAAAATCCATTGGGTCCGGAACACAACAAAAACCATCGGTGTTGAGACGCAGATAGTCGTTACCATGATCTTAAGCTGGTCTTTTGTTTTGGTGGTGTCCCGCATTGCAACGTTAGTGAGGGGGTAAATAAAGATTGCCCGGGCCACCCTTAGGCTTCTGCCCCCTTTTCCTGCTGCTGCGGCGCTACGGCTACTTGGGACTCTACGCTGTCACGTCGCTGATATTGTTCCACCGTGACATTTGAAAAAACTTGAAAAGACGCAACAGATGTCTCCCGTTGATCAATCGCAAAGGCTCCATTTCCTGCTTTTAAATTCTATTTGGGTGGGTGGAAGGGAAAATGCTGAGTTTTTTTTTTTACCGGGGGGCCCGGAGGGTGGCCCAAAAGAGTAACTGTTTTTTCAAATTTTTATGGGCCTTAATGCGAGGATCTGTTGGGGAAAAGGGGCATCCCAAACACTAAAGTGAGAGATGGAGCCTTGATTTCCCAAGCCTCTGTGTCGAGGGGGGATAGCAAACTGATCTTCCTCATCTTCCTCCTCCCCCTCAAATTGCGCCAACCCCCCTTTCCAAGGCAGGGACTCGGTAACGTCGGTGCTAGGGAAAACCTCCCCCTCCCCTTCCTCCGGGACG
Organism: Phyllomedusa bahiana; assembly: GCA_025379985.1. Lineage (NCBI taxonomy): Eukaryota > Metazoa > Chordata > Amphibia > Anura > Hylidae > Phyllomedusa > Phyllomedusa bahiana. Next base: position 41,270 of record JAODAL010001615.1, read on the forward strand.
CTTCAACACAGCCCTGACTTGCCCGAGTGATGCCCTGAAGCGTGCGCCACCTTGGGACTAGCCCTGGACCCCGAACCACTGCCCAATGAAGACCGATGAAATTGTGAAATGTGGGGGCCCCGTGGATTTGCGGAGAGAAAGGCTCCATGTCGCATCTGTGTCCCTCTCCCCTCCGCCTGGCGGGACCTGTTGTTTCAGAGTGTCCCAAGATCGTTCCAGAACTAAGATCACCCCCAAAGTCATGCGACAAGGGATTGTCCCACTGACCATTTTTGGTGGCTTCTTTTAAAACGCAAGGATGGTGCATAGCTCTTTCACCTCCCCCCCCTCCGGTGGCTCAACACCCCGAGGGCCCCCCGCTGCTTTCAGGCATGTGTCACTTCGTACTGCGTAATGGCATTGCGCTGCTGCCCCCAATCGCTGGGCATGTGGGGGGTGGGAAATTCCAGCGTTTGCCACTCAAAAATGAGAGGGGGGCCCGAGCTGACGCTGCAACGCAGCCAGGCGGGACGAAGGGGGGTGGGGAAGGCAAGTGCGAACTTAGACTGGAGCCTTTCCCCACAGGGGTTTCCAAAACCCCGGGGAGCTCTTTAAAATTTTCTGGCGAAAGGTTTTGACATGTGCCAGGCAGGGATGTGCTCCAGCCTACCCATTTAAGGGGGGCAGCAGATTTCGCCCATTATCGCACACCACCTTGCCTGACAAGGTTCTTGGGACCCCCGCCCGCGCTCGGGGCTCGTTGCGGAGACCCTCCACAGCTCCCGACCTGGTTCACGGTCTCCAAAACAGATTAATTTCAACCGGCCTGGTTTCTCTGGGCCCTGTGCCCCCAGAGGACCTTGGGGGGAAAAAACCCTGCACCTCCCTCGGTTTTGAAGAGCGTGCGCCCCCGAGAGCCCCCGTCAAACCCCCGAGCATCCACCCCCTCACCCATGAGCTGTCACAAGATATAGCGCCTTGGCCCTGCTTACTATCCTGTGTCGGTGGTCAGATGGACTTTTCCGGCACAAATGCAGACAATGCGCATTTAAATTTTAGATGACAGTGGCTGGCCCGGGCGGGACGGCTTTTTCTGGCAAAGAAATGCCCGTTGGCATCTGGGGATTGGGGGGCAAGGCCCTACGTGGGGAACCCATCTTGTCCACTAGACGGAAAAGGGAACATTTCCAAGGCCAAAGCCTGGCAATGCCGAATTCAGGCTTTTGGCTTTGGGATGGGTTTTGGGGTTAAAATTTTTTCTGCCCAAACCTGGACGACAGAAAGGGTGGCTGCTAGACTGGCCGCTTACGGTGTGCAAGTGTCAAACTGGCGGGAAGGAGAAAGGGGGGTGGGTTCGGGGGTGCTGGTGGTACCGGGGGCGGGGGGAGGCTGAGCGGAGGTGATCCCCCGACATGACTCTGAGAGACATGGGCACTGGGAACCTTTGGGGTGGGGGAGGAGGCGGGGGGACAGAGGGTGTGACAGTGGTTGGAGGCCCGGCGGGTCGGGGCCTTTTTTGGGCCAAATGTTGCCTCCATTTTAATCATCATTCCCTTTTTTCGGCATAAGGAGGAGGGGTTTGCGCTGACCGTGGGTGGGGAAAACATATCAGCGGACTTCTGCACCGCTCTCTCCCTTTTTGAGCCCGAAAACCGTATGACCTCCCCATTCTTCCTCCTCGTCCAGGGTAAGGCTCGCAAGCAAAATTTTGTTGGATAGGCAATGTTTCTCTCCCTCATCAAACAGGACTTTTTGGTCGTTCCCGACATTCTGCATCAGGGCTGCGGGCTACAAGCAAGAGGGATGCAAGGGGTTGCCGACCGCCCGGGTTTTTTCCCATTCACCCGGCTTTCCCTTTTCTCCTTGTGGATCATAATGGGGGTCAGAGCAGGGAAAAAACACCTCTTTGGCCTCTTATCTTTTAACATGCCTTCTGACCCCAAACCCCATTTTGTTCAAAGAGGGCTTTAGAAAATGGATTTATCCACAGTGGGTTTGGTACACGATTGACATTTGGGCTGTTCATGTTTGGGCGGATGTGTGATGCTGTGAACATTTGTGGCCGTGACTGGGAGGCGAGGAGGTAAGATGCTGGATGCAGGTTGCTTTTAAAAATTTGGGGCGATTGGGACGCTGTTCGTTTTGGATTCACAGGGCCCCCGACCCCGGACAGGCCTGACGGTTCCTGCAACTGACGATCCGCTGGCCCTGCATGTTGTCGCCAGCACTGGAAAGGAGCACCTTTTCCCCTCCTTCCTCCATGTCCTCTCCCCTTTGTCGCCTTTCCCCTGAATTTTCGCTATGTTCAGAAATCTAAAAATTTTAGAAGGTATGGAAGAGTTTTGGAAAGTTTTATTAAAAAAACGGCAAATCACAGTATTCTCAAATCCCTCAAATCAAAACAAAATTTTCTGTATTCCAAAATTTAACTGCAAAGTAGATCTATCAACAAAGCTGGCCCGCGCAAAGTGAAAAAAAAGTATCGAAAAGTTTTGGTAATAAAAGGTATTTTTTTTCCCTTCAATTCACTGTGGTGACTACAAAATTGCTATATTCAATTTTAAATGCAAGGTGCCCCAATTTAACAAAATGTATTGCGCCAAAGTGAAAAAACGTATCTGAATGTATTCGGATTAAAAAAAGCTATTTTTTCACCTATAATTCCTGTGGTAACTACACAAATTTCGGATTCAAAATTTTAAATGCAAGGGGCTCTTTCAACAAAAACTGGATGGGAAAAGTGCAAAAAAAACGTTCTGTAATGTATTCGGATAAAAAAGGTATTTTTGGCACCCTTTTAATTCACCTGTGTTTACTACAAATTTTTTGTATTCAAATTTAAGTGCAAGGTGCCTCAATGAACAAAAACTGTAGTGCGCCAAAATGAAAAACACGAATCTGTATGTTTGGTAATAAAGGTATTTTTTGGCACCCTTTAATTCACTTGTGGTGACTACAAATTGCTGTATTCAATTTAAGTGCAAGGGCCCCAAAGAACAAAAACTGTATGGCCAAAGTGAAAAAAACACGTATCTGTAAAGTTTCGGATAATAAAAGGTTTTTTTTTTGGCACCTTTCAATGACCGTGGGGATACAAAATTGCTGTATTCACTTTAAAAGGGGCCCAAGGTCCCCTCAATGAAAAAAGCTGAAAGTGCGCCAAAAAAGTGAAAAAACACGTTTTTGAAATGTTTTGGATAAAAAAGGTATTTTTTGGAAACCTTTTCAGTTCACCTGTGGAAAATACACAATTGCTGGATTAAAATTTTAACTCCCAAGGGGGCCTCTATAAACCAAATTGGACGGGAAAAAGTGCAAAAAAAAAAAGTATCTTTTAATGTTTTTTGGTTTAAAAAGGTATTTTTTGGGCCACCTTTTTCAATTAAACCTGTGGGGGACTAAAAATATTGCTGTTTTAAAAATTTAAAACTGCAAAGTATTCCCTTTTCAAAAAGCGGGCCCCTGCCCAAAGTAAAAAAAAAAAAACCGTATCTGAAATTGTATTCGGATTTTTTAAAAAGGTTTTTTTTTTTGGGCCCCTTTTCCCCAAATTCCCCCTGTGGGGACTAAAAAATTTTGTGTATTCACTTTTAAGTGCAAGGTGCCTCAAAGAAAAAGCTGTGTGGAAAAAGTAAAAAAAAAAACAAGAATCTGTAATGTATTCGGAAAATAAAAGGGTTTTTTTTTTGGCACCTACTTTTAACTTGTGGGGAACTACAAAATTTTGCTGTATTAAATTTAAGTGCAAGGGGGCCCCTCAATGAAAAAAAGTGTAGTGCCCCCCAAAAAGTAAAAAAAAAAGTATCTGTAATGTATTGGGTTAATTTAAAAAAGGTATTTTTTGGCACCTTTCAATGAAAACCTGTGGTGACTAAAAAATTTGCGGTTTTCAATTTAAGTGAAAAGGTGCCTCAATTAACAAAGCTGTAGTGCAAAAAAGTGAAAAAACCGTTTTTGAAAATGTTTTGGATAAAAAAAAAGGTTTTTTTTTTGGCCCTATAAATTCACCTGTGGTAACAAACAAAAATTGTGGATTCAAATTTAACTGCAAAGTGGCTCTATTCAACAAATCTGGATGGGCAAAAGTGCAAAAAAAAAAAACTTTATCTGAAATTTGTATTTGGATAAAAAAAGGTATTTGTTGGCCCCTATAAATTTTCACCTGTGGTGACTAAATTTTGCTGTATTAAAAATTTAAAATGCAAAAGTAGTTCATCAAAAAAAGGGTTTTTTTTTGGCCTGCCCCAAAAGTGAAAAACAGTATCTGTAATGTTTTCGGTTAAAAAAAGGGTTTTTTTGGGGAAACCTATCAATTCACCTGTGGTGCCCTACAAAATTCCCTCTATTAAAAATTTAAGTCCCAAGGGGTTGCCTAAAATGAAAAAAAGTGTAGTGCCCCAAAAAGTGAAAAAACACGTATTGAAATGTATTGGATATTAAAAGGTATTTTTTGGCACCAAATTCAATTAACCTGGGGGTTGACAAAAAATATTGCTGTTTTAAAAATTTAATTTCCCAAATTTGTTCTTTTAAAACAAAGTGGCCTGCCCCAAAAAGTGAAAAAAAAAAGTACCCTGTAATGTATTCGGTTTATAAAAGGTATTTTTTGGCACCTTTCAATTAAACCGTGGTGACTAAAAAAAATTGCTCTTTTCACTTTTTTGTCCCCCAAAAGGGTTCCCTCAATGAAAAAAAGCTGTAGTGCCCCAAAAAGTGAAAAAAACCTTTAATTTTTTTTTGTTTTCGGAAAATTTAAAAGTATTTTGGCCCCTTTTTCAACATGTGTTGACTAAAAAATTTTGTGGACCCAAATTTTAAAACTGAAAGGGTTTTGGCTTTAAACAAAGTGGAATGGGAAAAAATTGGGAAAAAGAAACACCTTATCTGAAAGGGTATATGATAAAAAAAAGGGGAGTTTTGCAAAAAACAAAGAGCCTGCGTTATAGAAAAGATGTGTATCCCAATATAAGTTCAGGCTCCCCCAATACCCCAGGAAATATTTCAATAAAAAAAATGTTTAAAAATTTTAAAGCTATGCAGTGCAATGTCTACACTAAGTCTTGGTGAAATTTATCCAGTATTCTTTATAGTGCTTGTGTGTGTTCGCCCGCGGGCCCCCCCCAAACCAAATCGCTCCCCCCCCCCCCCCCCCCCCCCCCCCCCCCCCCCCCCCCCCCCCACCCCCCCCCCCCCCTTTACTTTTAAAGGGGGGAGATTTCTCCCCCTTTAAAAATTTTTCTACCTTAAATTTCATAAAAAACTTTTCCCAACGCTGATCTAAAATAAGTTTTTTAAAGGGATAAAAAGCTAAACAGTAGAGCTTTCTCTGTGAAGAAATAGAATAATTTCGTGAGGGTGTTTGGGCAAGGCCAAAAAGCGCACGTTCCCCACTGCTTTAGGAAGCTGAGAGACACTGTTTATGAAAAGGAAGGGTGTTCTATGTTTTAAAACGGGGTTTTTGGATTTTTCCAGCCCCAAACGAAAACCTTTTCAAATCCCCCCTCATGACGTCGCACCACAAAATCTCACCCCGCTCTATTTGAAGTGATTTGCTGGCCGCCCAAAATGAAAGGAAGCGCCGGAAAAAGGCCCGGGGTTTTTAATAGGGTGTGCACGATTTTAACCTAAATTATTTGTTTGATCTGAAAAAATTTTTAAAACAACAAAATCTGTGCGATTTCCCCAAAATTTTCGATAATAAACGCCCCCACACTAATTATCAAACCCTTTTTGTTTCCTTCCCTGGAGTTAATTTTAAAATACTTTTGTTAAAGATTAGTAGCTCCTTTCATTTTAAACTTTCATGTTCCTTTACAGTTTTGCATTACATTAGGAAGGGTTTTTGTATTGAAAATTTTTAAAGGAAAATTTTTCAAATTTTTTAGCTATGCATTTTAGACATTAAAGGGGAAAGTTTGAAGGGGGGTGCGCCAGATACCCTGGGGGTTTTTAAGGCCCAATATCCCCCCCAGTCCCTTTCAAAACATTTTCAAACCCCCCGGGGAGGGGGGGGACGCCCTTAGAACCTTTGGGGAAGCTATAGTTTTATAGTTTCCCGCTACGGCATTTCTGGGTGCTTTTGATTCAAACGGGTTAAAAACCACCTTCAAATTTTGAAAACCCTGAGTCTAAAACGGTCATGAAGCGCGGGAAATGCGCCTGTTTTAAATAAACCCGCTTTTTTTAGGGGGGTTCATAAAAAAGGGCACATTCATGCCTTTTAAATTTCGTTTTAAATGTGATGAAAAAACCCCAAATTTCATGAAATGTCGCCCTAAGTTTCAAAATTGATACTTTTAAAGGGATAAAGAGGGATTCAAAAAAGGCCCTGAGACTTACATTCAAAGACTTTTTTTCACACCCCAAATTAACTACAACCAAGGGTTTCCCACAAAGAAACATAAAGGGAAGTTAAATTTCATCTTATTGGGGTTTTAACAATAAATTTAAATTTCCTATAGCATTACTTTTTAAAGGGCAAAGTTGCCAGTTAAATAATGGGGTTTTTAAACAAATAGTGTTTGGGAAAGGGAACCTCATACCCAAAAATTGAAAGTCGGGGAAATTTTTCCACAGGGTACTGCAATCTGTTGTGTGAATGGGAAATTAAAACAATTAAAATTAAACCCCAAATTCCCAAAAATAAAGTTTTTTTTTCAAATTTAGGGAAAATTGTATAATGGTTTTTCCCTTTGGACATTGTATTTTGAAATCAGACTCAACATAAAAGACCCCAAGCACTACCGATCTGTGGCAAATGTGATTGACTAGGCGATCCAAAAAATCAACATATACATTTTATCTGTATAATTGAAGTGCCTGCACTTTTTGGTTGTCTAGTATCTAAACAGTACAGTGCGGTACTGTATGCTCTGTACTGCGCACATACATGTGCCAGGACGAGCTGCTTTTTTGGGGCATGAAGTGAGGGTGGCCCCATTTATTTTTAGTTTTTAGTTTTTGGACAGCCTATTGTAATCAGGCTCTGAAAAGCAGGTTCACATGACAGCGGACAGTGTCTGTGCCGAAAAAGCATTGTTTCCTTGTAGAAAAGTTTGCGCTTGCCAGCGCCGAATTTCAGCATGGAATCAACCCGGACTGCCTAGGGCATATTTCTGCCTCCTATACTTGAATATTAACGCCTCAAAGAATTGACAAATAATACTCTGAATGATGACACTGATTTTGCATAAGGGATAAAGTGTAAATCAGTTTACAGTTAGGTCAGATGCCGATTCTGGATGTGGAATCCGCACCCAGAATTTGCATCCAAACCCAGATGTGAACATACCATAAGTGTCACATAATCTCCAAAAAATTGGGAATCTCACAAGAGAACAAAGAGGGACTTTTGATCACTATATTTACTATTTTGCCAAAGGCAAACTTAAACTCTATCAGTTCTCTATCTGTTAAACACTAAAACGTAACTTTTATTATATCTAAGGCCAACTACTTGGGCCTTATTTGTTCTGTGTCTATGAGATTAGGGACGACTGCCCAAGTAGTTGGCTTGGGATCCCTTACTGAAGCTAGTACTTTGCTATAGATATAAGGCTCCCCTGTTAGTAGGTGGGGTTCCACCAGACTTGATAATAGAAAGGGAGTTATTCCCTCTCTCAGAAGCAAAAAGGGTTAAATGATGAGGTTAGAGATCAGGTTTTTAAATAGTGTGTATAGAGGTTAAGAGTTAGATATAATAAAAGTTACGTTTTAGTGTTTAACAGATAGAGAACTGATAGAGTTTAAGTTTGCCTTTGGCAAAATAGTAAATATAAATACATACCATAAGTGTGACACAAGCCTGCCTGCAACTGAATACCAATATTAACTAAATAAGAGTGGGTTCACACTATATTAAGGGCTAAATTCAAGGTATCCATTAGGGTACCGTGAAAAACGTACCCTGGTGGACACCGCGACACTGCCATGTCAGCCACATAGGGAATAATAGAGCAAAAATAGAATGTTTGCTCTATTTTCCAGTGGCACACACATTTCCTGAAGGAATCAATAGCATGGTATTCTATGCTATTGAGTCCCACAAGATAAGCATATGCCGCTGGGAAATAGAGCAAATGCAAAAGCTGCCTGCTCTAGTTTTCTCTATGGGGCGGCCACAGCTGCGTCATGTTATCACCTGAGTACATTTTTTACCTTGAATGTAGCCCTTAATGTAGTGTGAACCCACTCTAAGAATACTACTCCACACCCCACTACAGTCTATCAGTCCTAGCTACATCTCTGGTGACATACTGGAGCAATTACAGTATCTAACAAAAGTGAGTACACCCCTCACATTTTTGTAACTATTGTATTATATTTTTTCATGGGACAACACTTAAGATATGACACTTTGATACAATGTAAAATAGTCAGTGTACAGCTTGTGTAAAAGTGAAAATTTGGTGTGCCCTCAAAATAACGCAACCATCAATGTCTAAAAAACTGGCAACAAAAGAGAGTACACCCCTACGTGAAAATGGAAAAATTGTGCCCAAGTTGCCATTTTCTCTCCATGATGTCATGCAACTTACAAGGTTTCAACTATGGATGGGGAACAGTTGTGTTAAATTTGGTGTTATCGCTCTCACTACTCTCCCATACTGGTCACTGGAAGTTCAACATGGCACCTCATGGCAAAAAAACTCTCTGAGGAACTGAAAAAAACAGCTGTCACTCTACTTAAAGATGACCTAGGCTATAAGAAGATTGCCAACACCCTGAAACTGAGCCACAGCAGGGTGGCCAAGACCAAACTGGTTTCACTCACAACAGGCCTCGCCATGGTCAACTGAAGAATTTCAGTGCACATGCTCAGCGTCATATCCAAAGACTGTCTTTTTAAAATAGATGTATGAGTGCTGCCTGTATTGCTGCAAATGTTAAAGGGACAGGGGATCAGCCTATCAGTGCATAGACCATATGTCATCCATTACATTAAGTTGGTCTGCATGGCTGTTGTCCCAAGAAAAAGCCTTTTCTAAAGATGATGCACAAGAAAACCGGCAAACAGTTTGCTGAAGACAAGCAGACTAAGGACATGGATTACTGAAACCATGTGCAGTGGTCTGATGAGACCAAGATGAAGCTTATTTGGTTCAGATGGTGTCAAGCGTGTGTGGCAGCAAACAGTTGAGGTGTACAAAGACAAAGTGTGTCTTGCCTACCGTCAAGTATGATGGTGGGACTGTCATGGTTTTGGGCTGGATGAGTGCTGCCAGCTGTGGGTAGCTACAGTTCATTGAGGGAACCATGAATGTCAATATGTACTTTGATCTACATAAGCTGAGCATGATCCCCTCCCATTGGAAACTGGGCCACAGGGCAGTATTCCAACATGGTAACGACCCAAAACAAACCTCCAAGACGACCACTGCCTTGCTTAAAAAAATGAGGTTAAAGGTGCTGGACTGGTCAAGCATGTCTCCAGACCTAAACACTATTGACCATCTGTGGGGAATCCTTGGAGGAGTGCAGGTCTCCAACATCCACCAGCTCTGTGATGTGGAAGAAGATTCTTCTTGACAACCTGTGATGCTCTAGTTAGCTCCATGCCCAAATATAGTTAAGGCAGGGCTAGAAAAGAATGGTGGCCACACAAAATATTGACACTTTGGGCACAATTTGTACATTTTCACTTAGGGATGTACTCACTTGTATTGCCAGTGGTTTAGACACTGATGGCTGTGCGTTGATTTATTTTAAGGGCACACCAAATATACACTATTATACAAGCTGTACACTGATTACTTTACGTTTTAACAAAGTGTAATATCGTCAGTGTTGTCCCATGAAAAGAGAATATACAATATTTACATAAATGTGATGGGTGCATTTAGTTCTGTGCCCTAAAACTACATGGATGCATACATTCCAAATAAATAGTTTCAAAATCAATACATATAAGCTTATGTGTCCAATGCACAAACTGTATACAGTATGTTCGGTAAATTGTTCACAGTTCAGTTTGGACTACGATTCCCTTATAGATCTTTCTGGCTCTGACATAGCCCTGCTCAGGTATCTATCAGGAAAACTTTTCTTATTTAATTTGCAAGTTTTCCACTTCAGTTTAACTAGGTGGGGAAACCCTTTTAAGGCTATACATTCAATGAAATTGAAGATATAAAACATGACGACATTTGGGACAGTAAACATAAGGAAGGATAGCATGTGATCCGGCCAAATATAGCGTGGGCAGAAGGACCAATGGTAAACAGGTAATTTATAGACTTGACCAGCTCTTTTAAAAAGTTCCCCATCAGCCCCTGTGGCTTTGAAAACAAAAAGTGAGTGTGCATATAAGGCTTTTATTTTCAAAACCATAATGGTAGTTTATGCTACAAATCTGCAAACATAACACCATGATTGTTAATTACTTATTCTCCTTCAATTGGAGGAATCCACAATCAATCTGTACAGTCTGCTCCACAAAACACTGACTCAAGAATCCGGACCGCAGGTCAGACTCAGCACATAAAAGTTCTATGGCGTGTGAAGGAGATGCAAATTATTTTACCCACATGCAGAGTAGTGTAATCCACCGCAGATCTTCTGTATGCAATATGCACATGAAAGTTGTAGTATTTCATCTAAGTGTAAGTAAACATGTTAAAGTCTATACCTACGTCAATATTCTACAATGATTCAAGGAAAAAAGTCCTATAAGACGTGTGTAGTACAAGACATATCTCAGGGGCAAGGTCCTATCTCCTTCCGTATCAGTCTGTTATTTATTGTTATTACTGTATTTGTCCTGGTCTTATATTATGTACCTGAACTCCTTGGCTTGTACAGTGTCTAGGAATTAATTGCGCTCTAAAATAAATAATGGTAATAATGAGAATCTAGATTGAGGAAAGATTAGGTAGGATAGGTCTGAAAAAGGAAGAGCAAAAAAGAATGTGCAGCATGGTAGAGCGTAGTAGAGTCTTCAATTTAATTCTAGAAGAAAAATGTGAATAATGTAATGTCTGATAGAGAATAGAGATGTTGGTGTAATGTAACCATCAAACTGACTACTGCATTTGTGATGAGTTGAAGATGAGCCAGCTAATTTATTGTAATACCAGATAATACAATTATATAGATAAGAAATGATTAGCTGTGAAAGAAATGATTTAGTACTGCCAGCAAAGAGGTAAGGACGGATGTGCGAGATGTTCTTTAGTTTCTTCCTGTGTCAGAGGTGTGGTGCTTATTCGATGCTACAGTAAGATCCGGCACCTGCTGACACTATTGTCTCTGCTGTCATTAACAAAAAATATGAAATATTATTCCATAAATGGAATAATAATCCTTAATTTCTTTTTAGAATGATACCAGATAACAGCAAATGTATTTGATGGATTTCCAGACCCAATTAATTAGGAAACTATGAATTCACAAGTATAGCAAGTTTGTTCTGCCTTTCTTAAATCCTATCTTTGCATGATAACCAAGAGTATACAATCATTTCTATATCCTTTTTTATCTTAGTAACAAAAATATAATAAAAGTTTCAAATGACTAGCTAATTTTTATGGTCTGGGAGTAAAAGATTCTAATAAGAAAACACCTGATTTCAAAAATCCTTCAAGTTTTATATTACAAGACAGAAAGTGTGTGTAGCACATCACAGTAAGGCAGAGTAATGAAAAAGCAGTGGCAGCCTGGTATAAACCTTAAAAGAGAACTTAAATGGGTAATTCTCATAAAAAATATCACATTGAAAGTAATACGTGAATTTATATTTGCAATATACATTATACATAATATTTATGTACAAAGATAATTTATAACGGTTTAAGTGGTCACCCTAATAGTTTTCTATTTAACCCCTTCCTGACGGGCGGTCATAATATGGCTCTAAATTTCTTTTCTCCTTGCCTTCTGAAAGCCATAACTTTTTTATTTTTCCACCTACATAGACTCATGAGGACTTTTATTTTGCGGAAAAAGATGTACTTTCTATTGGTGTTATTCATATTACTATAGAATATATTGGGGGACGGCAAAAAAATTCTAAGTGGGGAAAATGTGAAAAAAACATACTTGCGCCATGTTTGCGGTAAACATGATGTGTTATCTGTATTCTACAGGTTGATACACATCCGTGAATACCAAACATGTAAGGTTTCCGTTATGTTTTGGTACCGTAAAAAAATTATTTTCTATTTTTGAAATTTGCACCGCACTGCCATTTTGTGCGATCAAAAACTTTTTTGTGCTAACACCTACGGACAGCAGTGAGGATACATTTTTTGTGGGCTGAAGCGTACTTTTTTTTTGCTAGCAGTTTGGAACACATGCGACTTTTTTTTTATCACTTTTATTCCAATTTTTATGGGACGTGAAATGACCAAAAAAATGCAATTTTGGCGTTTGGAATTTTTTTTCTTCTACGGTGTTCAGCGTATGGGATAAATTATGTTATATTTTTATAGATCAGACTTTTTCGGATGCAGTGATACCAAACATGTGTAACTTTTTTATTATTTTATCTTTTTTATTTGTACAATGGTGAAAGGGCGGTGATTTGAACTTTTAATACTTTTTATTTTACACTTTAAAACTTTATTTTTTTTTTTACTTTAACATTGAGTCCCCTTAGGATGCTTCACCACTAGGGGGCACGATCGTTAATACAGCCTAATGCATTGTATAGACAATGCATTAGGCTGTACCAAGATGGCAGTTTCCCAACTTCTTGCCTGGGGCCGGAAGTGGGGAAATTGAAAACATGGCAGCGATGGAGGCCTTCACAAGGCTTCCCCCTGCCATGTTAGCCTATTGGGACTCAGCAATCTCACCGCTGATGTCCCAATCGGACTGAAGAACGGTGCACGGCACCGTTCTTCATTCATTTAGACGCCACGGGGTCTAAGGGGTTAAACAGCGCAGGTGGGCGAAGCCGCCTCCCCGCGCTGAAACCGATGGGCATTAGCTGCAATTAGCCTCTAACACCCAGCGGTGTTAGAAAGTACTGGCTGTATACTGGTATGGTAGGGAGAGTGCTGGCTGTATACTGGTACGGTGGGGAGAGTGCTGGCTATATACTGGCAGTGGGGAGTGCTGGTTGGCTATATACTGGCTGTGGGGAGTGCGAGCTGGCTATATACTGGCAGTGGGGAGTGTTGACTGGCTATATACTGGCTGGTGGGGAAAGTTCTGGTTATATTCTGGCAGTGGGGAGTGCTGGCTGGCTATATACTGGCAGTGGGGAGTGCTGGCTGGCTATATACTGGCAGTGGGGAGTGCTGGCTGGCTATATACTGGCAGTGGGGAGTGCTGGCTGGCTATATACTGGCAGTGGGGAGTGCTGACTGGCTATATACTGGCAGTAGGGAGTGCTGGCTGGCTATATACTGGCAGTGGGGAGTGCTGGCTGGCTATATACTGGCAGTGGGGAGTGCTGGCTGGCTATATACTGGCAGTGGGGAGTGCTGGCTGGCTATATACTGGCTGTGGGGAGTGCTGGCTGGCTATATACTGGCTGGTGGGGAGAGTGCTGGCTATATACTGGCTGGTGGGAGAGTGCTGGCTATATACTGGCTGTGGGGAGTGCTGGCTGGCTATATACTGGCTGTGGGGAGTGCTGGCTGGCTATATACTGGCAGTGGGGAGTGCTGGCTGGCTATATACTGGCAGTGGGGAGTGCTGATTATCTATATACTGGCAGTGGGGAGAGCTGGCTGGCTATATACTGGCTGGTGAGGAGAGCTGGCTATATACTGGCTGTGGGGAGTGCCGTCTGGCTATATACTGGCTGTGGGGAGTGCTGACTGGCTATATACTGGCAGTGGGGAGTGCTGGCTGGCTATATACTGGCTGTGGGGAGTGCTGGCTGGCTATATACTGGCAGTGGGGAGTGCTGGCTGGCTATATACTGCCAGTAAGGAATGCTGGCTGGCTATATACTGGCTGTGGTGAGTGCTGGCTATATACTGGCTGGTGGGAGAGTGCTGGCTATATACTGGCTGTGGGGAGTGCTGGCTATCTGTATACTGCCTGTGGGGACCTATATTCTGCCTGAAGAGAGCGATCTACTGCCTTAATGGGGCTATCTACTGTCTGTGGGGAGCTGTATACTGTCTGTTGGAGCTATATACTGCCTGAAGGGGGACATCTACTGCCTCAAGGGGAGCTGTATACTGCCTGTGGGGACCTATATCTAAATACCTATCTGCCTGAGGGGATCTGTATCTTTATAACTGCTTGCCTGAGGGGACATATATCTATATACCTGCCTAATTGAGGGGACGTATACACCTACCTAACTGAGGGGACTTATATACCTGTAAGTAAGGAGTTGCTGGAAAAGTAAGGATTGTAAGATATTTGTGTCTAAATCTGAAGGCATGAGAGTTGGTCGGGAGATGTCAGCATGAAGGTGTGGACTGGATGGAGAAGAAAAGCGAATACAAACGACTTATTGGAGAAACATCACCTGTGAGTCACTAAATGTGCCTGAAATGTAATCTCTTATATGTGTACAAAGTGTAATGGTTTATATTCAGTAATGGTGTGGCGGTATTATTCAGTCACTATGTGGTGGTGATATGTGGTCGTGGTGTGGTATTAATCAGTCGACTGTCTGCTGAGCACCTGTGTACACTGCTATCTACCACAATATGGTCACTGTATAGTGGAAATATGGCAGAGGGATGGGCTAAGCGGCCGTCACATCCCTCGTATTAATTGTTGTGCGGCCCCGCTTCCCAGCGTCACCTCCCTTCTTCACGCTGACGTCGTCGGCACTTTGCGGTACCTAAGGTATTTTTCGGTCGCAGTTTCGGCACTTGGTCTCAAAAAGGTTCGCCATCACTGCCCTAGTTACAAACTAGTCTCCCTTTGTGGCTGTCCTCCTTACTTTATACATAAGGACCAGGTGAGATTTGTTCCCTTTAGACGGGGTGAGGGGCGTTTGGGGGTGGAGGTGGAGGGGACAATACAAGACGAACCATAAACTTAGTTGACATAGTTAATCGTCAAGGGAATGAAATTTTCCTCCTGAGCCTTGACACAGAAAAGGCCTTCAATAGGTTGAAAGGATGCTGTATTACCCAATTAAAAATAGCATGCGACAGGACTGTCTCTCGTCTCCCCTGCTGTTTATTTTATGTCTGGAACCATTGGCCGCCAGAATTAGGCCTAGCCTTAATGTTAAGGGAATTTTGGTACATGACAAGATATTTAAGCTCTCTCTTTTCGGAGATTATGTACTCTTGATTTTTGCGCATCCATTTATACCATTGTATCCCTATATGCTTTGTTACAGGAATCTGGGCGGGTGTCTGGGCTTAGAATGAATACCTCTAAAACGGATGTTAATATTTGCTTATCAGACCTAGCACTTCATAAAGAAAATGATTCGTTCCATTGATACCAGACAGGTCTAGGAGTTCTTTTGCAAACCCTCAGACGAGTAAAGAATTGCTTCAATTGATGGATATCATGCACTTCCGAAAGAACATGGTAGGGAGACAACTGGGGGGCACTTTTTCACTACCTACACATAAAGCACCTCCTGACTTCCCTTTTTGACACTTCTCATTTGGCGACCCCTACTCCCTTTGAGTGATTGTGCAGAGTAGGCCCGTTGAGTAGAACTCTGGTTTCTTCCACTTATACTATTCTCAACAAACCTCCCTTAGAATCTGACTTTTAACTTCCATATATGAGCAAATTTTGAAGCATATTTAGGTAGGGAGCTACTCTGAGTATTTGGCAAATCATCTGGCCTAACACCGCAAATTCTTCCCGTTGTATTCAATATCAATATCAAAATACAGAATCTTTTTTTGTTTAACTGTGTTTTTATTAAAGTTTTTAAGTAAACAATACAATAAAATTAGCTGCTGCAAGCAACTGTGGATTATGTCATATAACAATTCTCTCACAGCAATGCACAGGAACCATATACAATATTATTGCACAGAAGTAGACAATTAGAATGCACTTTTCCATTAAAGGACAGACACACACTAGACAAGACACATCTGGGTGGAGGGGGGGAGGAGTAGGGAGGGAAAGATAGAGCACCCTATTATATATGTCCGGCCCACTAAACAGTAATAAAAAGAAAATAAACGGGTCTACAACTCAAAGGCCTTGAACAATCAGGTATGTATCCCATTGATACCAAATACTATCAAATAGCTCTAAGGTATTGTTCAAGGAAGCGGTCAGGTATTCCATCCTTCTAATGTCTTTGATACGTTGTATTGCAAAGCAATATAAGAAAAAGGGAACATGCCTTTCAGGAAATTAAGGTTACCCGTCTTGTTAAAATGCTTTTTCTGGAGGAACACGATATCCGCTTTCGATTTCTTAAGTTCCGTGAAGAGAAGCCTGCGCGTTTGAGTTGAGACCTTTAACATTAATGGAGATTAATTTAACCATTAGGCCTATAGAGAAAATAGATACTTCAAATAGAGGGGCTCCGTGGGACTAGGGGAGTACACCTTGATTGGGGAGAGGGAGGAAAAGAGACAAAAGGAAAACAGGTGACAAACTTGAAAAACATTGAGGCTCAAAAAGAGCCGAACCAAACCGGTCAACACCCAGGGAAGTACCCTGGTAGTGGGGGAATAGGATGAGACATTGAAGCAAGTATCCCACCAAGATGGGTCCACTAGTAGAGGACAAGTCCATCCTACGCGTCCCCTGCGGGAGAAACAGGTGAAACAGTGTGGGACACCAACAATCAGCCTAGTGAGACCTAGGCCGCATACTATTGCTATAACTGAATATTAGCTAACTTAATCATGGAACGGAGCCAAGGGGCCAGCGGGGGGGGGGTGGGGGAGTGAAGTTGGGTTAGAGAGAAAGGGAAAAGGGTGAGCGGGGGCGGGGAGGAATCTTGAGTCGTAGGAAAGGGAAGGCCCATTAGTCACATCAGCTCCATCCCAACGACAAGAACAAAAGAACAAGCAGCAAATATTTAAGGGGCTGCTAACATAAGGCATATGTGGCAATGTAAACGTACCTGATTTATCCAAATAGAAGAATATCAGAGGAGAATCCCATTTTACCTCTTAAAGTTACACTAGAGTTATTTCTAACCATACAGAAAAAGTATAACAATTCTGTAACCAATAAAAATGTGTAAGATTATCCAAAATGCAACATCTAGTTGAAGCAAAATGAAGAGAAAGGCTAATCTAGTAGCCCTAGGAACGTCCAGCTAGACACCGGAGGGACCTAACAATTGTGGGGAAGGGCCCCTCTTGGAAGCTCGGGGGATCTCCCATATCGGGGGGGGAGCAGTGGGAGGCATTTTGATCTCCCAGTCTGGGATGTCCAGGGAAACCAAATCAAACAAGGAGCAGAATTGATGTAAGTCCCCATGGGACCGCAGAGTGGCTGCTTTGCCATTTTTTGAGGCTACCAACATAAATGGATATCCCCATTTGTAATTAATATCTAGTCTTTTCAGTTCGGCCAGTATGGATTTCAGGCATGTTCTCTTATTTAAGGTGATCCAAGGTAAGTCCTGGAAAATCTAAATTGATGATCCTTCGTAGTCCAAGGACTTCATGGATCTGACTTTCTGCATTATTCGCTCCTTTAGCTGAAAGTCATGAAGACAGCAGATCATGTCTCTTGAGAAGTTGGCAGTTGGCTTGGGCCTCAGGGCTCTGTGGGCACGATCCAATTTGATAAGGTAAGTTTCTGGTTCACCTAGTATTGTGTTGAAAATGGTATTAAGAACCTGGAGGAGGTCCTCTGCTTCTTTAGACTCCGAGAGGCCTCAGACCCTAATGTTGCACCGTCTACCCTTGTTGTCCAGGTCCTCCAGGTGCCTAGTAGTTTCCCTGAGAATCGTAGCTTGGGCCGTTAGTTGTGACTACAGATATGAAACATAGCACCTAGTCTTATTGTCAGCAACTCCCAAATCTTCCACTCGACCAGCAATACATTTTATGTCTTCTCGTACCGTCGCTATTTCAGCTCTACATGTTTCTTTAATCTTGTCCACCAAAGCCTTGAAATCGTGTTTTGTGGGCAGGTGGCAAAGGTAGGCTCTCAGGTCTTGAGAATGGGTTAAAGTGGCTGAGGCTGCTTCAGGGGCTTCTGATAGGGACTCTGATGAAGATGCCTAGTCATTGACCCCAAGGTTTTGGGAGCAGGAAGGAAAATCAGTGTCCATGTTTTCATCAATGGAGTCAGACCATGAGGCAGATTTAGAACGCTGTGAGCTTATATCTTTCTTTTGAAGTCCTGGAGTACGATTTTTAGGTGGCATATTAGATTCAAGGGTGTCTAGGCCCGAGGTATCTAATCTATCTCCTGAGTGTCGGGGAGAGATGAGGATTGAGGGATCAGCCTATATGACCCGTTTCACTTCCAGCAGTAGTTCTGACTCTTGCAGGGGTTCTGGGTGGGAAGTTTGCGCCAAGGCCTTTCATAGGACTGTTGGCTCCTGCAGACACTTGTGTTGGGTATTACAAAGGGGGTTTATAGCCCTTTGAGTTAGCTATATAGTAAGCAATATATTGTCTCTCTAGGGGGACACCATGTGCTCTCTTCCAGCCTAAACGTGGCCTCTGTTGTTTTGGTTTAGCCAGGCTGTTTGTTAAGGCTTCTGAAGAAATAGAAAATGGCTGCCTCTTCCACGTGGGCAGGGATTGTGCTCTCCTATCTCCCCAACGTATAGCAGGGCAGGTAATTGTCTTTCTCTGTGGGATGAGTATTGACCCAGGGGGATAAAGCATATAGTATGTGATGCGGGAATTTGACTGAACACCCTCCTTTCCACCACCCAGCTCTCTGCTTCCAGTCCAGGGGGCATGTAAAAAATGGCCACTGGCACTTTATAGTATCCCCCTCACCTCACTATAGTTTTCCACACCAACTGCTGTACTGCTGCCGGGGTTGCTGGCTGATTAATGAAGCCAGTAAGTGATCCAGTTCTTCTGTCTGGTAGACGGGATCTCCTCCTGCATGTCACGTTGCCGCATGTCCCCTGCAGCTGCAGGCACCCTCTCTATCCTCGACGCTTCTTCAAGTTTCAGCGGTGCTGCTCGCTATATATGGGCGATTCCGGGCTAAAACACCGGCACTCTGTATTCCTGGGGTGTCAGGCAACAAATTCCCCTATTTCCAGCCGATTTCCAGCAGGAACGCGCTGTAGCAGCCCCTTTATTGCTCAGCCAGTCTCTGGAGCTCTTCAGCTAAGCGGCCATCTTGCCTGTTGCTCAGACACACCCCCCAAAACCAATACAGATTCTTAATGTTCTGGTACCACACACCAGTGCAATTGCACAAAATGAATCAATTTTTCTGACCAGAATGCTGAAGGTGACTGGGTGACTGCCGCATCATTTCTGGAACTGCCCTATTGGTCTCAAACAGGTCATATTCAAAGTCTTACCAGTCATAGCTCCGTTTCTATATCTTTTGAATGTTCCCCGAAAAACTGTGTCAAAAGATAAATTGTGATTCCTCACAACGGCGGACAAGTGTTTGGTTGCAACATCCTGGAAACAGCAATTTCCTCCATCCTGCTCTGATAGGATGGAGGAAATCAGGCGGATGGAAAATCTAATGGCTTTCATCTATAAAACGATGAACATTTTTGATAAACTTTGGTCATCTGGGACACCTCAAGGGCCGCAGCGTTAGCCTAGGTCAATCATAGGATTTTGTCTGTCGTTCCTTTTCCTTCCTCCTCTACCATCTTGTCTGTGACTGGTTGTATCTTTGTTTATTTCCAACGGAAATAAAATAGCTTAATGTTGACTTTGGCATCTCTTAAGAGTACATTAGTTGTTTTGTATCTCTGAGACTAATTGATATTTGATATGTGAATATATCTTCTGTACTTATTAAATCTTTGTATTGTACGGAAAAATGAGAATTTGTAAAATGAATAAAAATTTTCAATTTGAAAAATTGAAAGAAACAGATTGGACTGTTGCATGTCTAATATTGATATTATCAGATCTTTTGGGAGTAAAATGTATCTAATTATATGTCTCTTAAAGGTGATCAAAGTTGTTAGATATGATTTGTAGTTTGAGTTTATGAGAGCTTGAGGAATGGCCTTCAGGTAAACATTACTCTGTCTAGGTATAAGTAACAGTGATGGGGAGAAATCAGGTTAAGCTCCCTTCTGGCTTTCACTGTTTTTCATACGAGTAAGGCTAGGTTTAAATCTGCATTGCAGGTCCCCATAGATTATGTAAAAAATGACAGAAAATATAGCACACCATGCAGGCCGATTTTTTTCCATTCAAATGACGGACACCATCACGGAAACCTAGTAGGCCAAATATTGGTTAACAGGGTCTATTGGGTACCATTGGGGTTTGTCGGTTTTTCTGTTCAAAAGATGGAAATAATAACCTATAAGAAAAAGGCCTATAATGAGTTTTATTTTTCCAACTAAATTTGGGAAGGTTGTTGTTCCCCGTTTTTCCAGTAAAATTTGGAAAAGTTCCCCTATGAGCAAAAAAGTTTGTAAGCTCGAGACCAGAGCAGCTTGTCCTACATGAGAATGTCAATGGGGTAGAGGGGAGGGTGGAGAGACTTGTCATTGTAAGGAAGACCAAAGAGCTCACGGCTGGAACAAGTGACAAGTGCCTAGGTTACATAAGTTGTAGATTGTTTCTGTTCAAGTAAACGTTGGGCTTCCGTAAGAGTATCTTAAATTCAGTTGTGGAATCCCTAAAAGAAAAGAGGGTTTTTACTTTAAGCAAAGTTTTTTTTAACCGGGGACGTTGCCCGGGATCTGAAAGGGGCGCACACATTGTGTGGGTTTTTCATTAAATTTTTTTAGCCAGTTTTTGGGGGTTTTAAAACTGTTTAAAACCATCTGTCAAACATCCCTATAGATTTTACTAGAAAATCCGCACTGCATGATTTTTCTACTAGGTGGGGGTTTCAACCCCCACTTCTGAAAAAAATTCAAACCCCACAATCTTCCACCCAGTTTTCTGGAGTAAGTTGTGGTATTCAATGGTTGTTACTTAAACAGAATCCGACCAGCATTTTACAACTGCTGTGTGGCTGTACCCTTAAACATCCGGTGCACAAGCCCTTTGTGTTACATTTTTTTTTATAACAGGACTGAGTCCAAACAGCATTTTTCACAGCACATCGTAAACTGCGGCATACACTTTTTCGAATAAAAGAAAACGTACGTTCCCGTCACTAATTTTTCACATAGATACTGGATATCACCTCAGCAGCAAACTATATAATGAAAATCAGTGCTGACAATTTTGACTCTTCAAAACCACATTTATTTACAATAGTGGAATACCTCTAAAGAATAGTGAAACAATTACTAAATAATACCATTATACTGTTAATAACAAAATACAACAATGCCAAGAACATAAATGTCAGGAATACTACTACATAAGGACCAATTAATACTGCCAGACCATGACCACATGTCACCACATGTAACTACATGTGCTCTGCAGACATATAAATGATTACACTGCAGTTATAACCAGTGAGTCATAAGTGACATCATCTTTGATTGGAGTAGTTTGCAAATAGTTGAAAAAAAAACACGCCACTGAACAAGGCGTGCAGGTCCAGTTCAAGACTTCCTGTCTGTAAAATGACTTAGCAATGCCCCTCAGTATTGTATCTGCATTGTGCAGATTGATTAACAACTTTGTGGGTCAGTATCATATAAGTAATATACATATACGATACTGACCCACAGAACTGACACTATAGTCAGCACTATAAATGTATAATGCTGACTCACAGAGCTGATCAATATAACAGCAGGCAGACTGTCAGCTCTGAGGGTCAGTATTAAATTATATGAACCACAGAGTTGACAGTCAGTCTGCAGGCACAGAAAATATAGAGGAGGAGCAGTTTAGGCCTATGCTCAGGGATGTCAGGCCGCGGGTGCACTCGCTCCCTCTGGCGCAGCTCGCTCCTGCTTCCCCGCGCCTGTCTGGCTGGCTAGTGCGTGCGGCCCCGCGTGCGCCGGCTCTCCTGAATCTTAAGGGCCAGAGCGCCGGCAATTGGCTATTGCCGGCTGCTGACCATATATTATGCTCCACCTCCTTGGGCATGTTGCCGAATCCATAGTGCCCATACCCTATGTGAGGAAGCCTTTTCTGGTTCCGGCTGCCGTTTCCGTGTACCAGTCCCTTCGGCTTACGTTCCCCAACCACGATCCTTCGCTGCCTGCCCTGCGGCGGGCTCTGGTGAACACCGGGATCCACTTAGACTCCGCTCCCTGGTGCGGTCTGTACCAACGCTTGCGGTGGCCCAGCGAATCCACTACCTTGGTCCGTTACAGTTGGATTCGGCCATGGATCCCACCAAGGTGTCGTTACCCAGTGTGGAGGACCTTACATCTATCGTGGTTCAGCAGTCCCAGCAGCTGGCGCAACAGGTGCAGCAATTAGACCAGTTGACCGCCATGATACAGCAGCTTATCGCCTCTCAGCAGCGGCCCCCGTCAACTCCCGTGGTTCCGCCTACGCCAGCCCCTTCGTCTGCCTCCGTGGAACCCAAACTCCGGCTCTCGCTACCTCCAAAGTTTGATGGAGATCCAAAACTCTGCAGGGGATTTGTTACACAGTTCTCCATGCACGTGGAACTAATGGCCGACCAGTTTCCATCTTAACGATCAAAGGTGGCGTTTGTGGTCAGTTTGCTCTCCGGAAAGGCCCTAGCCTGGGCCACACCCCTTTGGGACAGAGGCGACCCTGTGGCTGCGGATCTGCAGACCTTTTTTAAGGAGTTCTGTTGCGTGTTTGAGGAACCAGCACGCGCATCCTCTGCGGAGACCACACTTCTGAACTTGCGCCAAGGGGATTCCTCAATAGGGGACTACCCTGTCCAGTTCCGCACACTGGCCTCAGAGCTGACCTGGATTGAGGCAGCCCTATGCGCTACCTTAAAGAAAGGCCTCTCTGGCAGGGTAAAGGATGCACTGGCTGCAAGAGACCTCCCGACGTCTTTGAGCAAGCTTATCCATCTGGCCACCCGCATTGACGTGCGAGAGACAAGAGGAGCTCCGTCAGGAACGCGACTCGGTTTGGCCTCGCCGATTCCCTCATCTGGATCCGGTATTCCTGAGGCCTCCTCTACCACTTCCACAGCACTCTGGTGAAGAACCTACGCGTCCAGCTTACAGAACAAGAGCGGTCCCGACGTCGCGCAGAGAACTTGTGCCTGTATTGTGCCAGTCCGGAGCATTTCCTGAGATACTGTCCTCTGCGTCCTCGTCCGGCACCTAGGTCACGTGGGAGAGGTGTGAACAGACCCTCTCCTCGCTTGACTATGCCGGTGCGGGTCGTGTCTGGTTCCGGAGCACAAGTTCAAGTCCTTGCTTTTCTGAATTCTGGGTCAGCCGGGAACTTCACGGACGCTGCTCTGGTGTCCAAGCTTCGTCTCCCGGTGGTCTGCCTCAAGAAGCCCGTAGCCATTTCTTCTGTGAATGGTAAGATCCTGCGCGACGCAATCCGATTCCGCACAGAGATGGTGTCTATGCACGTTGGGGTGCTCCATGGAGAGAAGATCACGTTCTATGTTCTGCCCCGCTCCTCTTCAGTAATCCTGTTGGGGCTACCATGGATGCAGCGCCACGACCCTATGCTGGACTGGGAAACGCGTTAGGGACAAGACTGTCAGACCTGTTGTCTTGTGGCACCTCGTCCGGTGCTCCCCGCTTCTCCACCAATGCCCTTTACACCCCTGCCGGGTCTGCCTCCAGAGTGCCAAGACTTTGCAGACGTGTTTTCCGAAAAGCAGGCAAAGACCTTGCCTCCAAATCGTCCCTACGACGGCCCTATTGACCTGTTTCCTGGAACAAGTCCTCCTCGAGGCAGGGTCTATCCGCTGTCAGTTCCCGAGACCGAAGCTATGTCGGCCTATATTCAAGAGAACCTCAATAAGGGCTTCATCCGCAAGTCCACGTCTCCAGCCGGTGAGGGATTATTCTTCGGGGAGAAGAAAGATGGCTCTCTACGTCCCTGCAGTGACTACCGCGGACTAAATAAGATAACCGTGAAGAACCGTTACCCATTACCACTGAGCTCTTCGATCGGCTCCGTGGGCCCAGGATTTTCTCCAAACTGGAATTACGTGGGGCCTATAATCTCATCCGCATCCGGCAGGGTGACGAGTGGAAGTTTAACATACGCGATGGCTATTTCGAGTATTTGGTTATGCCATTCGGCTTGTTCAACGCTCCGGCAGTTTTTCAGGAATTCGTGAATGAGATCTTTTGTGACCCCCTTTA
Organism: Phyllomedusa bahiana; assembly: GCA_025379985.1. Lineage (NCBI taxonomy): Eukaryota > Metazoa > Chordata > Amphibia > Anura > Hylidae > Phyllomedusa > Phyllomedusa bahiana. The sequence goes on from JAODAL010001615.1 coordinate 65,463, forward strand.
TTCCTGTGTTGTAGTATACCTGGAGGATATTTTGGTTTATTCGCCTGACTTGAAGACTCACCCTCTCCATGTGCGTCAGGTCCTTAGACGTCTTCGTGAGAATCATCTATATGCCAAGTTGGAGAAATGCCAGTTTCATCGGTCCAGCTTGCCCTTCCTCGGGTACATAATCTCTGACAAGGGACTTCAAATGGACCCGCCCAAGCTGTCTGCCGTCCTACAGTGGCCCCGTCCTGTCGGCCTACGGGCCATGCCACGCTTTTTGGGGTTTGCCAATTATTACCGCCAGTTCATCTCGCACTTCTCTACACCGGTGGCCCCTATTGTGACCCTTACTAAGAAGACAGGCAATCCTAAACAGTGGCCACAGACAGCCGAAGACGCGCTCTCCCGGCTCAAGGCGGCTTTTGCATCAGCTCCCATCCTGTCCCGTCTGGATGCTGAGAAACCTTTTTTCCTGAAGGTAGCTGCTTCTTCTGTGGGAGCCGGGGCGGCGCTTACTCAGTGGGACCCGAGGGGCAAGACCATCACTTGTGGATTCTTTTTGAAAACCTTCTCCCAGGCAGAGAAGAACTACATAATTGGTGACTGTGAGCTGTTGGCCATTAAGTTACCCCTGGAAGAATGGCACCATCTCCTGGAGGGGGCCCGTCATCCGGTCACTATTTTCTCAGACCACAAGAACCTCGCGTATCTTCAGTCTGCCCAGCGCCTTAACCCCCGGCAAGCCCACTGGTCTCTCTTTTTCTCTCGATTCAACTTTGTGATCCATTTTCGGCCTGCCGAAAAGAACATCAAAGCAGACGCCCTGTCCCGTGCCTCTGGCATTCTGGGTGAGGATCCGCCTCCTTGTCACATCTTCCCACCGGATCGTTTGATTTCTGTGGCCCCAGTGGATCTCCGACAGGTACTTCCTGGCAAGGCTTATATGCGACCTGCGCTTCGGAGGAAGATTCTGAAGTGGAGTCATTGTTCGCGGGTAGCCGGCCATCCTGGGGCACGGAAGACGGGACAGTTCATAGCCCGCTACTACTGGTGGCCTGCCTCGTCAAGAACTTTGTGGCATCGTGTCCTATCTGTGCCCGCAACAAGACGCCCCACCTCAAACCTGTGGGGTTGCTTCAACCCCTGCCCATTCCTAACTACCCATGGTCCCATATTGCCATGGACTTCATTACTGATCTCCGGTCATCTGCAGGCAATACCATCATTTGGGTCATTACTGATCGTTTTTCGAAGATGGCGCACTTCGCACCTCTGCCTGGGTTGCCTTCTGCACCTCGCCTTGCGAGTCTCTTCCTCCTACATATTTTTCGACTTAATGGTCTTCCTCGACATATTGTTTCTGACCGCAGAGTTCAGTTTGTATCGAGATTCTGGCGATCCCTCTGATCCCAGTTGGAAGTGAATTTGGACTTCTCCTCTGCGTATCATCCTCAGACTAATGGGCAGGTGGAGAGGGTCAACCAGATCCTGGGGAATCGTGTCCGCCCGGTAGGACAACTGGTCCAACTTCCTGGGCGGAATTTTCCTATAATTCTCTAGACTCTGAGTCGGCTGGTGCTTCTCCATTTTTTGTGGTGTATGGACTTCATCCCCGCCCTCCCCTCCCATCGGCCTCTGATGTTCCTGCTGTGGACGCCTTGGTTCGCGACTTGAGGGCCATCTGGAACGACATGCAGCAATCTCTGCAACAGGCCTCCGCCCAGACTAAACTCCGAGCGGATAATTATACTGTAGGAGACCTCCTCCATCCTTTTCCCTGGGGATAAAGTTTGGTTATCATCCAAACATGTTCGCATAAAGATCCCCAGCTACAAGCTAGGCCCCCATTATCTCGGTCCTTTTGTGGTCCTGAGGAGGATCAACCCGGTGGCCTACAAACTCCAGCTACCTCCCTCAATGCTCATCTCGAACTCCTTCCACGTCTCTCTGCTAAATCCTTTCATTGTGAACAGGTTTTCTTGGAAGGTGACGCCCCTTTCTCCTGAGGACGATACTTCTGGCTGCGGGTGCAATCGCTGGCCCGAGTCCCTCCTTGTGCCCGGAGCGAGCGGCGCCACTGTCTGCATGTCAGGCCGCGGGCACACTCGCACCCTCTGCCGCAGCTACTCACTCGACCGCACTCCTGCTTCCCTGCGCCTGTCTGGCCGACCGGTGCGTGCAGCCCCGCTCCTTAGGGCATGCGCACGCCGGCTCTCCTGAATTTTAAGGGCCAGCACGCCGGCAACTGGCTATTGCCAGCCACTGACCCTATATTATGCTCCACCTCCTTGGGCATGTTGCCAAATCCATAGTGCCTATACCCTATGCGAGGAAGCCATTTCTGTGTTCCGGCTGCCGTTTCCGTGTAAGAGTCCCTTCGGCTTACGTTCCTCGACCACGATCCTTTGCTGCCTGCCCTGACCTTTTGGCCCGTCCCTGACTACGAGTTTGCCTTTCGATTTTGCTCTGCATTGTAACTCGGCTACCACCGCAAGCAAGCTGCATCAGGGGTAGCGATCTGGTGGAATCCCGCCGCGGCAAGTCCATCCCGCCTTGCGGCCGGCTCTGGTGAAAACCGGGACCCACTTAGACCACTGGTGCTCCCTGGTGCGGTCTGTACCACCAGCGGATCCACTACCTTGGTCCGTTACACAAAGGATTGATAAACACTGGCGTTCACCCCTTTTGAGCGCTTTAGTATTGTTCACTATAGATTATATCTCCTGCGGTCATGTTACTGCAGTAAGAAGAGCTGGGAATAGCAGAGCCGATATGCTAATCACTGCTATAGGGCCACCCACAGCCTAACCAGCAAGTGTGAAATAGTGGCATATTGAAGCACAGTACGTGCTACAATACGCCATGTGGACATACCCTTACAAACTAAATAAATATTTAAAGGGGTTTTGCCACGATGTAATGTTGATGTGGGGATCCTCCAAAATGGGTTTTTAATCACTTTTCTAAATATATGCGATTTCAAAATTGCAGACAGAGAGCTACAGCCTTCCCACATACATGCCCGTGGTTACTTCGAAAGCTTCATTAGATACGACCTGACAATAGCTGCTGTCTGCTGTCCGGCCTTGCGCAAGAGAGCTTCTTATCTGATGAGACTGAGCAGCAGAATTTTTTAAGGCACCAGGTAGAAATATGTTTTCTTTTGTATACAGAGATAAACTAGTTTGTAGTGTGATTAGATCCCTGTCTTTATCCTATGACGGGAACATGAAGGAGCTTTCAATCTCTGTGAGAAAAGGTGTTTCCTTTTCTATACAGAATCCACAAGTTGTAGTTCTGAGTTATTTCAGTGAACATGTCACACGACCCTTTATAGCAGTTTTGTGCTCTGGCTGTGTATGTCTCTCTCATCTCTTTCAGCTCTGTGGTTGATTTACATTAGCTTCTTAGTCAGATAAGGCTCCTCCTGATAGTTCGCAGTCTGAGGCTGTCTTGCTGTATTTTGTCAGGAATCTCCTGCTATGAATTGGAATTGTTTTACTTGAGTTTGCCCTTAAGTTGCCCTCAGTCAAGATGGTGTATCGTGTCTCAGCTGGGTGCCATCTTGTTTTCCTGTTTTCCTGTTTGTCAGGCATAAATAACCTCCTGCAATGGCCTGTTACACAATGCAATGAGTATTGTGTTTAAGCTCTTGCTGTGCAGTCCTCTAGCCTGGAACTTGCATTCCCGTTAGTTTCCTCACCTTTGCGGTTTACCGTGCCAAACTTCTATACCTACGTGTCATTCAACTGTGCTCCTCCTGACTTTTGCCTAAGGATCCAAGTCTACATCTCTGCTGCCTCCTGTTCAGTCGGCATTGGCCTTCGCTGTGTTCGAAGCCAGTCACTAGCCAATTGATTCCAGCTGTATCCACTAGTACCAAGTGACAGGATACTCAACGCCACAAAATGGAGTCCGCTGGGGCTGAAGTCCGGAAGCTCGCATCAAACAGCTTCAGACTTCAATGGCTAACAATGCGCCCTCGAGATGCTAGCATTGAAAGTCAAATGTTGACGCTTATGAAGGCCAGACTGGCCATAATATCCCAAGTGTATGGACAAGCGATTCTAGGAACTACGTGAAACGATGCACGCATTATGCCGACCGGATGGACCACCTGGGAGAGTCAACACTCTGACCACCCACTTCGGTGCCTGTCATGAGCCCGAAATTTGCCGACCCTTCAGATTCAGGCGGAGATCGCGACAATATTCCGGGGTATCCTCATCATGAGGTCTATACTTCGCGCAAACCCTCGCGCAATTTCCTACCGACAGATCGATAGGTCCTGTTGTATCAATATGCAGCATGACACACAAAGCCATTGCTGGGCTAGCCCTTTAATTGAAACTCAAGACGCCCGCTAATCACCTGGAAGAGTTCATCGACGCCATGATCAGATGAGTTGACGATCCCATCGCGGTGGCTACTGCTGAAGCTGCAATACAATCCTTGCGCCAAGGCAAACGCCCCAGTTGCTGAGTAACCATGGAGTTCAAGAGTGGGCAGAACGACACCAACTGAATGACGCCGCGGAAATTGTCTTTTTTTAGGAAAGGACTATGCAGTGCATTAAAGGATGAACTTGCCCTGCAGAGAGGCCCTTTAGGTTTGGATGCTCATTAAACACTGCATTCCGAATCGATACCCGACTGTCTGAACTACGACAGGAGAGTGGGCTACTCTAAATTTTGATACCAAGCAGTCCTCGCCGGTCCCTGACAGCTTTCCAAGGCATCCATCAATGAAGATCCACAGAGAGTCAGGAATTGAGCTATGCAAGTCGATTCATATTAAAGCGTGAGGGCACGAAAGAAGGGAGCTCGGCTTCCGGAAAGCCTATGCTTCAATTGTGGCAAAGTCTGACCACATTCTTATCAACTGCACTAGCCATCCACGAGATTGGTGAGCAAGCCATCATGGATCCAGGAACTCCTAGATGAAGAGATACCATAGCTTCAGAGACCGAGTTAGCTGAAAGAGCAGGTTTTTTTTTTTTTTTTTTTTTTTTTTTTATTTTTTTTGTCCATTCCATCTCATCAGTGCACCTCATATATAAGAAAGAGAAACAAAGACTCTCATTGCTTCCATTTCCCATCAAGTTCTGGTTAACTCTCAATGGGTATCTACCTCAGCTATGGTATGAAGACCGGGGGAGAGTGGGCAATTTCATGGACCCCCCCTGTCCTTTGCTCAGAAGCATGGGTTAAGATACCAGATGAAACTCTCACCTGTGGTAATGGAAACTTTGATGGATCTCCACCTGAACTTCAGGGCCGTGGACCAAGAGATAGAACCACTCGAGATCATTAGACATCCCAATCAGCGGAAGTTCCTGTCTTTCCTACTGATCTCTTCTCCCACTTCCCTGTGTCATCCTAGTCCTACAGTGGTGGCAAGCACAGAACGCCAGTTATCAACTGGGAAACCAAGGAGATAAGCTTCCCAGAAGGGGATGTCCTTTCCTCAGCTCACTCTGAACAATGCCCAGAAGATCCAGCTCAAGACAACAAAAAATTTAGAGCTAGCCCTCGGAATACGGAATATGCAGACTTCTGCAGCAATCAAATGCAGACCCAGCTCCCCCACATCGACCCTAAGATTGCCCCATAGACTTGCTCCCCAGGTGCACCTATACCTTTCGGAAACATCTACCCTTTAGGGCAGGTCCTGAATATAAAAGCCCTACAAGGTATACATAGAAGAGAAATCGCTAATGGGGTTCATCCCGCCCATCTTCCTCACCATCGGGGGCTCCCAAATTCCTTTGTTAGAAAAAAGAAAGGACGGTTCCTTAAGACCTTAGTGATTGATTACAGAGAACTTTGATTAAAAAAATTACCATCAAAAACCGTTATCCACTACCATTGATCCCTGAGCTACTTGGAGAGATAACTGATAACATGCGAAGATTTTCCAAAATATTAGATTCTCGAGGCCGCCTATAACTTGTCCGTACAGATCTGGAGATGAATGGAAAGACGCTTTTAGGACATCACGTTACGGACACTTTGAATTATTGTGTTATGCCTTTTTGGCCTTTTGTAATGCCCCTGCCACCTTCAACATCTCGACATGACATCTTCAAGACCTCTTGGACCAATTCACTTGTCATCTATCTGGACAATTCCTTTGATTTTTTCCAACTCATTGATGAACACCAGAGACATGTCAAGCTTTTCTGGAGAGGCTAAGAGAGAACCAACTCTACATTAAGATTGAAAAATGTGAATTTTCATCAGACCAATGATCCAATTCCCTTGGTTATATAATTTTCACCTCAGGTCTGACAGATGGACTCTAGTGAGATCAAGCAATAATAGACTGGCCTACCCCGCAGAAACATAAAAGATATGTCCAACATTTCATAGGTTTTGCCAACATCTATACGACGCTTCATCAAGAATTTCTCGAATAATTTCTCCCCATCACACAGTTGACTAAGAAGAAAATATGCTTTTGTATTGTTGTCTCCTCAAGCATAAGTAATCCTCTCTCTTCTAAGGTGCAAGTTCACTACAGCCCCAGTATTAGTCACATCCTGACCCAGAACGTCGCCTTCATTGTGGAAGAGTGGATGCTTCAGACTGTTCTGTATGGGGCTATTTTGACCAGGAGAACAGGAGACAAGAGTTATTACATCCTTGTGCATTTTTCTCCCACTTTTATCCATGCTGCATGAGAAGAATATGATGTGGGGATAAAGAACTGTTAGCTATGTGCAGCCTTAAGGAATGGAGACATCATACTTCAAGAACCTTCACAGCAAATAATTTGTGCTTATTGATCACCGTAATCTGGAATTCTGTTAGATCGGCCAAGTGTCAATCTCCACGCCAAGACTCGTGGAGTATCTTTCTTAATTCAATATCAACTTTGTAATCTCGTACAGGCCGGATCCCGTAATGGCAAGGCTGAAGTGCTCTAACAAGAAATGTTTCTCCAAGGATTCACTCTGACTATTCCCCTAAGACCATTGTTCCTGATTCCTAATGTGGTTGGGAAGTAATCCATGATAAAGACTTGCTTAAAAGAGATAAGAGAGGCCTATGACACCTGACTCCCTACGAGTCCCAACCACCTGATGATGTTACAATGGACTTAAGAACAAGATGTGGACCCATAAGTCAGCAGCTCTATATACCCGAAACTGTGAGACTGAAGATTCGAGGCTAGCCCATGATTCCAAGATTGCCGGTCACAAAGGAGTTCAGGAAGACGCAGAATTTTTATCCGTTCTTCTGGTGGCCCAATTATCTACAGGTTGTGAAATAGTAGGTAGCATCTTGTGACATCTGTGCTAGATGCAAGACTCCACGTTCTTCACCCTCGGGCGCTACTACAGCCTTTGCCGTCCCCTCTCGCCCCAGGGTTCGATTGCCATGGACTTCGTCGTGGATCCTACCTACCTCTAAGGGAAGAATACTAATTCTCGTGGTAATTGACCGGCTCACCAAAGGCTGCACATTTCATCCCATGTACTGGTCTACCCTCTGCTTAAAGACACGCGGATCTCCATACTTCAAATGTGTTTCGCCTTCATAGAGTCCCTGATGAGGTTGTCTCGGATCGTGGGTTGCAAATTACCTCAAAATTTTGCGAGTATTTTTTTAGCTCAGCACTGGACATCGATATCAATCATCAACTCGCCTTCCACCACAATCAAATGGACAGACTGAACGCACAAATCAACCCAGGAACAGTACCTTGCGAGTGCTAAATTTGCACCGTACAAGATACTGTGGGTTGATCCTGCTTCCTGTTGCTGAATGTTCGTGTACAACAATCCAAATGCTTCCACCAAACAGACTCCCTCTTTGCAAATTTGGGATAGCCAACCAAGTATTTTCCTTCCTTAAAATCCCTGCTGATCCACATATTCCAGCAGCTGGGAAAAGGATCTTCTGATTACAGCAAAATTTACAACTACTAAAAGGAAACGCTAAGAGGGCACAAGAAAACTACAAGAAGATGGCAAGATAGAACGTCGAAGCCAGCCCAACTTTAAGGTGGGGATAGAGGTATGGCTTTCTACAGAAATTTGAAACTTAAGTTCCTTCACCAAAATTGGGACATAAGTTTGGGTTGGTGTCCGTAATAGGATTATCAAATAATTAGTCAGTAGCTGTTCGGCTCAAGCTCCCATCATCATGAAGATCCATCTGTGTTCCATGTGTCTCTAACTAAAGCATGCTGTGCCTCAATCCTTTCCAGGACGTGTTACTCCTCCTCTGATCAGTGGAGATTGATGGGCAAGAACAGTTTGATGTGGAAGCAAATTCTAGACTCGAGAATTTTACAGAAAGCCAGCTACAATACCTCTTAAGTGGCAAGGTTTAGGGCCCCGAAGAAAATTCGTGGGAACTCATGAGCAACATCAATGCACCTAGACTGATAAACAATTTCATCAGAGACATCCGGAGGGGGGGGTGGGGGGGGGGGGGGGGGGGGGGGGTGGATACCGAGCCAGAATCGTCCAGAGGCCGCTGTTGAGGGTGGGAGTAATGTTCAGGAATCTCCTGCTATGACTTGGAACTTGTTTACTGTGTTTGCCCTTAAGTTTTGCCTCAGTCAGATGGTGGATCGTGTCTCAGCTGGGTGCCATCTTGTTTCCTGTTTCCAGGGGGGGGGGTTGTTTGTCAGCATAGTATAAACTTCCTCAAGCGTTTTTGGGGGGGGGGGGGGGGGGGGGGGGGGGGGGGGGGGGGGGGGGGGGGGGGTTGTGGTGTGTTTTGTTACTCATTGCTTGAGTATTGTGTTTTAACTCTGTTGGGCAGTCCTCATAGCCTGAACTGCATTCCCGATAGTTCCTCACCATTGGCCGGTTTACCCTGCACACTTCTAAGACCTACGTGTCATTCAACTGTGCTCCTCCTGACTTTGCCTAGGATCCAGTCTACATCTCTGCTGCCTCCTGTTCCAGTCTGCATTGGCCTTCGCTGTGTTCAAGCCAGTCCTAGCCATTGGATTCCAGCTGTATCCACTAGTAGCGTGACAGTATTGAGAATCCACTCTTGTACTGTTTATTATTTCACTTAAGTTTTGAGACGCTCCCTTGGATTCCTACACTCGCGCGCCCACCCTCTCTCTCCTGCAGCTTCCTGACTCAGCGTGATTTGTTTACATCCTGCTCTCATGCTGACAGGAGGTACGTAACTGGTCTCTTGGCAAATCCCCTTTAATAATGAAGCTATTTTTTCCTTAGCACTGCAGCATTTCATGTGAATGAGCCTAAGAAAAAAAGAGGCCTACCTCCCATCACGGCAGAGACCAAATACCGGTCTGATTTTCCAACTGGAATTTTGTCTTTTTTGGCACACAGGGGGGCGATTTTTGTCCATGGTTTGTGCATTTAACACACCCACATGTTCTGCCCGAAAACTGGGTGGAAGAATGAACATGTTCTAAGCTTTTAGGAATGCTGGTGGTGTCAAAAACCGCCCGGAAGAAAATCCATGCAGTGTGGACTGCTGCACGGATTTTCTATTTAAGTCAATGTAAACGGTTGACAGTTGGTTTACAGATGGGTTTCAAATCCAAAAACGGTCTGTAAAACTCACTGACAACCTTTGCCGTGGGGACAAGCCCTTAGTTAAAACTGAAAAAGAAGGTCTTATCTGTAAATAGAGGGAAACAGTTTGAGTGATGCAAATCAACGTACGCATCAACGTTACATATAATTACATGGTGATGTTTAGAAGTGTTTTCACTTTGAATAATATTTAATAAAAAAAGTCCCACTCATCCACTTTTAAGAACACAGTGCCACTAAACATCAGCTTAAGAGAGTTTGAGTTAGTGTTTTCAGGACTTGCGTGTTTTGTCTAGGAGTCCTTCCAGAATTTAAACAGCTTTTTACATCAAAAAGGCCTTAATCAAATCATAACACTAGATATACCAGTTCAGGGACATCCTTGGTGCCAGTGGCACTAGACAGCTGTTGGTTTAGTACTTATTAAACTTTTTCATTCTGATCTGAATGAAAGTTCTCACTGACTAAAAATATCCCTAAATGGTATAACTTGTTCCTACAATTCTTTGTCTATCCCCAGCTCATACAGTGAAGGAAATAATTATTTGATCCTTTGCTGATTTTGTAAATTTGCCCACTGACAAAGACATGAACAGTCTATAATTTCAAGGATAGGTTAATTTAAACATTGAGAGACAGAATATCCAAAATAAAATCCAGAAAATCACATTGTATAAATTATATAAATGTATTTGCGTTTTGCTAAGAGAAATAAGTATTTGATCCCCTAGCAACCATTAAGAGTTCTGGCTCCTACAGACCAGTTTGATGTTCCTAATCAATTTGTTTCCTGCATTAAAGACACCTGTCAAATAGTCACCTGCATTAAAGACTCCTGTCCACAGACTCCATTAGTCAGTCAGACTCTAAACTCTACAACATGGGCAAGACCAAAGAGCTTTCTAAAGATGTCAGGGACAAGATCATAGACCTGCACAAAGCTGGAATGGGCTACAAAACCCTAAGTAAGACGCTGTGTGAGAAGGAGACACCTGTTGGTGCATTAGTAAGAAAATGGAAGAAATACAAAATGACTGTCAATTGACATCAATCTGGGGCACCATGCAAAATTTCACCTCGTGGGGTATCCCTGATCATGAAGGTGAGAGATCAGCCTAAAACTATAAGGGGGGGAACTTGTTAATGATCTCAAGGCAGCTGGGACCACAGCCACCAAGAAAACCATTGGTAACACATTGCGCCATAATGGTTTAAAATCCTGCCATGCCCGCAATGTCCCTATGCACAAGAAGGCACATGTGTAGGCTCATCTGAAGTTTGCCAATGAACACCTGGATGATTCTGTGAGTGATGTGGTCAGACGAGACAAAAATTTAGCTCTTTGGCATTAACTCAACTCGGCAAGTTTAAAGAAAGAGAAATGCTGCCTATGACTCAAAGAACACCGTTCCCACTGTCAAGCATTGAGGTGGAAACATTCGACGACATGTCAGATAAGAAGCGCTTCCACGCCAGTTTTAAGGCACATTAAATGAGTGTATAATGCGCCTGAATAAATAAACCTTTAAACAAAAATCTGTGCATGTGTTAAATGTCCTTGTATAGCATATTTAATGCACCTAGTTTAGGCGTATACCATAAAAAAGACGCATAGCATATCATTGCTGGCATATTTGATGCGCCTACTTTAGGCGCATTCAAAAGTGTTAAATGCGCCTAGTTTTGGTGTACGACAGTTCAAATGATATAGAGAATACGTCAACAGATTTTTTTAGGTTGGGCAGCCAAACAGTTTTGGGGCTGTTCTCTGCTAAGTTCATATGACAACTTCACTGGCCATCAAAGGAGAATGGTAGAGCCATGAACCATCAATCCCGAGTGACACCACGGTTCCCGCCGCCAGGACTTAAAAATGGTCGTGGCTGGATCTTCCAGCAAAACAATGACCACATACAGCCAAGTGCCACACAAAGGAGTGGCTCAAAACAGAAGCAATTAAGGCCATGGATGGCCTAGCCAGTATCCAGCCTTATCCCATAAGAAAACTTATGGAGGGAGTTGAAGCTCAGTGTTGCCAAGCGACAGCCTCAAAATCTTAATCATTTAGAGATAATCTGCAAAGAGGAGTGGATCAAAATTCCTCCTGACATGTGCGCAAACCTCATCATCAACTACAAAAAAGACTGACTGCTGTGCTTGCCAACAAGGGTTTTGCCACCAAGTATTAAGTCTTGTTTGCCAAATAAATTTACATAAGTTATACAATGCGATTTTCTGGATTTTATTTTGAATATTCTATCTCAATGTTAAAATTAACCTACCCTTAAAATTATAGACTGTTCATGTCTCTGTCAGTGGGAAAACTTACGCAGTCAGCAAGGGATCAAATAATTATTTCCTTCACTGTAGCTATTTAAGCTGTTCTAGTTCAACACCCCTGCATCAAGATACTGACCTCTGAATCACAACTGCACTAAAGGTTTGTGACGTGAGAAAAGTTCTACCAGTATTTTCCACTTAAAAAAGAGGAAACTGCTAAATCTTTGGTATTGCAGCATTTAGGTTCAAGAGTGGCGCTCTTTTCTAATCCAAGACAACCCCTTTAGAACTGTGATACTGATGTTTCTAGAAACTATCCTTGCAAGGATCATTATTACTCATTTACCCAAAGTCATCCGGACTATAAAATAACCATGTGGATAGCCCCAAAAGAAAAAAACGGTTTCGCAATCATGCTATTTTGATCAGCGTGATAAAGACTTATCTACTAACGGATTCAAGTTTAAAATAAATAAGATATCTGCAGAGGCGGATGTAGTCATGTCAAACTTGCCATAACTACAGAGCAGTTTCTGTGTCTAATTGTTATAGATCTATTAGGGGCCATTCACACGGCAAATCCCGGCTGCCATTTACACTGTTTTCGGGCCGTGCACACGGCCGCCAGGGGACAGCTTTTCTCCACGGTTTGCGGAGAGAAGCCCTCCGCCTTCGCATTAACATGTTCATATTCTGCCCGAAAGCGGGGCGGAAAACTCGTGCAGTGGGGACCGCTGCGCGGATTTTCCATTAAGCTCCATTTTAAAAGTTGTCACCCAGTTTCAGACTGTTTTCGAAAACTGTCTGAAAAACAGGGTGAAAACCTAAGGGCTTGTCCCCACTGCACGAGTTAAGTCCACACTGCTTGGTTTTTTCCATCAGATTTTCAGACAGTTTGCGGATTTGGAAACCATCTGAAAACCATCCCCAGACACTTTTAATAAAAAATCCGCCCAGTAGTCTATGCTCCAAAGGTTTTCTACTGGGTGGATTTTCACACTGCCAGTGTTCTGAAAAACTTGGAACATGGACAATCTTCCGCCTGGATTTCAAGCAGAAGGTGTGCTAGTCAGTGGTGAAGGGGGACTGCCGAATCTGCAAACCTCGAACATAACCGTCTCCCCAAAACCATAGAAAAGATAATAAAATACCGTGTGGTCGTGGCCTTAGTTACAGCATGGCAAACTCACCAAGCAGGCATTGGGCATGTCATACTAACTTAAGTTTGCTGTAATACCTATCCCTCATACAAACAGTATGCACCTAATATAAAAGAGCACAATATTATATTCCTTCTGTAAAAAATAGCAACACAAGACACAACTGCAGCACATATAAGTTCCTGGCACAGCTATCTAAATAATTGCCAGAGGCAGCAACCATTGTAACATCTTAGACCAAAAATTTAGAATGCAAGACTGCTTTCAGTGGAAAGAAGAACTACTTTTAATATCTGTATGGCATCATCTTGCCTAATAGGAGAAAGCCCATCTGGTTCCCGTTTGTGTGTTATGAATAATAACATCTTCAGAAAACAAAATAGATCCTATTTATTGCAAATAATGCTTCTGAAAAGTGTTAAATCCTATTTCCCATGAGATATTTCTAGTAAAAAAAAGAACAAGCTGTTGAAATTATGAACTCCGATAATTACACAAAACCCTGAATGCACTTTTTACTTGCTATCACTACTTCCATCATGACTGTGCACCTGCCACATCCTTCCTGTTCTGTAAGAAAAGCAAATCTACAAGATTTTAGAAATCTATGTTAAACTCACCAACTCCATATCTCTCATTGCCAGTTCTCTGCCAGGGAGACATGCTGACCAGACCAGCTAAGCCTAGAGGCACAGCTGCTGCACAGGACGCAGAGTTTTCAAGTGTCTCTCAAATGTCTTGGAGGACCAGGTAGACTCGTCGCAGTTGAATTTGTGTAGCTGTAAGCAACAGATTCAGATGATCCCTCCCAGATACACTCCTACTGAGCACTTCCTTCTTGTTCTGTATGAAATGCTGTGTTTACTGAAGTTCCTCTTCTCCGAATACGGCAGTTTCGCTGCCTGTCCCACACAGTGCCCAGTCTTTTTTATTGTATAATCTGAATTTCTCATATATCAGGCAAGAACGTAAAAAAGGTCATTGAAAACTTGTGCATTTGTAAGGGCATGTTCGCATGACAATTTCTAACTGCCTTGAAATACAAGTTAAAAACTTTAAAAAAATTATTCCCATTGACTGCAAAAGAAAATGTGCATTGTAGTTCATACAATGTGTATTTTCAGCGCATGGTTTTAAGAAACTACATGCAGTCAAAAAAAACTTTGAACATGCTCATTCTCTGGTCGTATTCCCCGCTGAAAACATATGAAAATTTACTATTGATGTCAATGAAATGGCTAAAATGTTCATGCATTCAAGTGCCCAAAACATATTTACATATATTGCATGTGAATTTTCGACGTCCAAAATCAAATGGCACAACTTGCACTCTAACTGCAAACTGTCTGTAAATCCAAATCCAAAAACCGAATCTAAATCTACATGCAATTAGCATATATTTTAGTAAAATGTGGACACAATGTGGACACACCCTAACAAAGCCGTTGAGAGGTTTCATAGCCTTCAGCCCTACTGTTCAGTGACCAAATAGGTGTTTAAAGTTAAGGATGAATTCTTTGCAACCATCTGTTTTATTTGATTTTTTTTTTTTTTTTTTGCTTTTATGCATTCAAAATAAAAAACAAAATGGCTTTGCAGATCATCTCAGTGAAACATAAACAATGGTTCTGAGTCTTCCTACAAAGACCTAAGTGTGTCAATGGTTACAAACAGGGCCAATTATAGATTACATGGTGCAAAATTTTCCTTTTTACTTACCCCAATGTGAACTATGGTTCGGATTCCCAATGAAAACAATGGGATGCATATCCTACAAGGTCTTTTTCCATAGATCATGCGGATTCTGCATAGAATTTTGCCAGCGGTGTATTCACACTTTTTTTTATGGTGATGAGCAGTGGATAGCCTAGACACGATTAAGCCCACAAATATGGGGCTAATGTACCACTACCGGTATAAAGTAAAAGTCTGCTTCAGAAATCCGAGGGTATCACCTCAAACATCCGCTACACATTCCACAACAGCTTTTTGTGACTGAAAAATCTGTTCTATGAGGATACCCAGGAAGCCCTGAATCTTTTGGCCATTTGCCGTTTATTTCCCTTCTTAGGGTATGTTCACATGTTAATTTTTAAAAAATTTTAAAAGCGTGGAAAAAATACTGCTGCAAAGTGAACATCTTGCGCTGCTCCTGATACAGATCAGTGTGATGATATCATCTTACTGGCCTGTAAACAAGACAGTGCACAATACTGGTTCTTATGGGTCTCCCTCATTTAACTGAAGGTGAGCAAAGACAACAAGGTAGTAGGCGCTGCACGAAGGAGGCCTGTTGTCACCAACATACAAGCCTTGCAAGGTCTGATCATGAAGACGTATGTTCCCCACCCCCCAATTACACATTACTGCTTGCTAACAAGTATCCAAGCAAATTAAATTAAGTATGACTAAAGGATTTGATAAAGTCTTGTGTTTTGCAAGATAAATTGTAATTTACATTTATTTTTTGGGCTAAACGTTTTTTGAAGGCAGATAAAAAAAAAACTGTATTATTTTTACAATATTCATGATGTTTGATAAATAACATTCCTTTTGATAAAGTATTTTATGCTAGAATACTTTTTTTTTACTTAGAGTATTTTCCATAGCACCTTGTTGGACATGCAATTGTTTAAACCTTGGTAGTGGAGTGTATTATACCTGTTCTGATCTCTCTCTAGCAGGTAATAATAATGATGGCATATCTAGGGGCATAACAAAGGCACCCAGCTGCCATAGAAAACCACTGACATTTTTCAATCATGTTGCGAGGGTGCTGTCTGAGGCTATGTCTTCACTGCACAGAAAAACGCACGTTTTTTTCAGCGTTTTTTGTTTTCTAAAAACGCTGATAGAAACGACTGAAAAGCTGTCCCATAGACTTCTATAGTAAAATCGTCCTGCTGTCTCCACAGAACGTCTTTTTGCTGCTCGTTTTATTTACTGGTCATCTTTTGAAACATGTTGCAAAAAACACCAGAGCAAGGCAGAAAATTTACTATTGGAGTCTATGTAAACCACCTAATGTTTTTTGGCGCGTTTTTTGGCACTTTTTTTGGAATGAAAGCCCACCCAGGAGAAGTCCCATCTGTAGTGAGTGTTAACACGGGTCATACCTTATCAACTCTGCATACAAGTGTCCAATGTATCCTCATTCGTACCGTTTGTAATAAAGTCATCTTGCTGTTGTCGCTAACGGATTTTTTACGGATTTTGGCGCTAATAAAGTTATCTCGCTTTTGCTGTTAAAAATCCATTTTTTTTTTTTACCAATTTTGGAGCTAATGTCCGTTTTTTTACGGATTTTGTCTCAAAAGCGAGATAACATTATTGGCGCCAAAATCCGTAAAAAGCAGATTAGCAACAAAATGAAATAACTTTGTTAGCGACAAAATCTGCAAAAAAAACGGATTTTTAGCGACAGAAGCGAGATACGTTTATTATTGGCAAAATCCGTATAAAATGTATTTTAGCGCCAAAATTCGTGAAAAAAAACTGATTTTTAGCGTCAAAAGTAAGATAACTTTATTAGCGTCAAAATCCGTAAAAAACGGATTTTAGCGCCAAAATCCATAAGAAACTGATTTTGTGTGTCAAAAGCGGGATAACTTTATTAGCGGCAAAATCTGTAGAAAACAGATTTTTAGCGGCAAAAGCAAGATAACTTTATTAGTGCTAAAATCTGTAAAATGACTACAAGATTACATATAAATGCAATAATGTGCTTTACATACCTATTTTGTATGGTGGAGTTACATCCAATGGCTTGATTTATGCATACATTAAAAGCCAGACAAGATAAGCAAAAAACGCACCAAAAATTTATGTTTTTTTCAGCAGCTTTTGACAGGCAGTGGACAAAAAACTCAGTTTTTTTTAACGTTTTTAGGATTGGGTTTTCAGATCATTTTTTGGCCAGAAGGAGCCTGAAGGAGCCCCCTCCATCTTAAACCACTTGGTTGCTAGCGTTATTCTTGATCTCAGCATCAAAGGGGTTAAACAGCTGGAATTAGAGGTTCTTCCGGCATCAGATTACATCTGGCTCAGGGCACCCGTGCTACACTACAGCTGCAAGAGGCCCTTTAGCATCCCCTCTATAAAGGCGCATTGACTCAGTGCCGTCTTAACAGCATTAGGGGCCCCTGGGCAGAGCTGTGCACTGAGCCCCCCAAACCAACGCATTCACATGATGGAGAGGTTATATGAGTCATGGACAGCGATCCTGTGCCCCCAGACCCAAACCACCAGCAATTTTATATCCCTTTGGGGGGGTCCCTTTATGTGGGTCAACCCCTCCCCTGCCCCCGGACAGGCCACGAAGAAAACCCCTAAGTTACTCCTGGCCTGGGATGGGGCACAGGGATGGGCAAAACAGAAACTCTTGTAAATTTTGAAAGTTGTGCCCACAGGTAGGATGGTGGGTGGCCACATGAAGTTTTTACATAATAGTCATGTCCTGCCCCCCTTTTTTGGCCATGTCCTTTTGAGTGACATGGCCAAACGGTAAAAGGAAAAAATTTTTCATTTAGGTCATATGGGTGGGGGCAGTGACAATTAAAATCCCTTAAATGGGCGTTTTTCCTAAAAATTTTAACCCCCATGTGCCGCCCGTTGCCTTTTTTAAAAAGGGGACAGGCGGGGGGTGTGCAGTTTTGGGGAAGGGGCTGTGGCAAAGGCGGGGACCCTTTTTTTAAAATTTGTTGTGCTCGGTTTGGGGCGGCCCGGATGGGGACGAAGGGCCCCCGGGTGCCGGGGTGTGTTCCAATGTCCTGCCGGCCTGGCTTTTCTTTCAAAAGAAATGTTTGGGCGGTGCCGCCGCCCGCGCTGTGAATTTTTTCCAAAAAGGGTGGCATTGGGGTTTGCAATGAAAGGGGGGACCGGGTCAAGGGGCCCCAGGGCCCCTGCCCTGACCCCTAACCTGAAACCCTGCCTTCGTAGGAAAGTAAGCACAATTTCCCCAGGGAGGGCAACCCGCGCAAAAAAATTTTTTAAATTGTCCTGTCCCTGGGGCCTGGGTGCGTATATTCATTGGGCAGGGTAGGCAGTGCCTCAGGGGACCCCTGTTCTCATGGGGCTCCCGGGCAACCGCCTAACCTGCCCAATTGAAGAGACGGCCCTGCTTTTGGGGTGATTTAAAAAACTTTTTTTCCGAAAGGGTTTTCCGCCTTCAAAAGGGAAGGAGGAACAAAATTTTTTAATTTTTTTTCTAAGGACGACCTTTCTTCACAAATGTTTTTATAAAAACTATCGTCTTTCAGACCCCCAAATTTAAAAAAAAGATGATTTTATATGATGCTTGGGATTTTTTCCTTTTTTTAAAGGGGTTTTTTAAACTTCTTTTTAAAAAATTCCCCGCCCTCCCTAAATGTGAAAGGGAAATTTTTCAAAAATTTTCCCGCCCAAACCCGTGGCCCGTTTACTGTTTGGGATCCCGTTCACGGCTCCATGACCGTGCGGAAAATCCCTTTTTTCAATGATGACCCAAAGGGAGGCCATTGTCAGGCCGGTGAATTTGGTCACATTAAAGCCATAAACAGGGGCATCGTTTTGCAGGGGAATGGTCGGGGGGGGTAGTTTGGGGGAAAGCTTTGAAAAAAATTTTTTAAAAAAACCCCCCAAATATTGCCATACAGGAAGTCAAGCTTGGTGATCTTGGTGAGAAGATAAGGGGTCTAAAGAATTCTTTCCACACAAGAAGCAGAAGGATTCTGGGACTTATAAACCTACAGTATGTTTCATATTGCACTATTACAAAATATTTTTTTTTTTTAGGGGTTTACCCCTTAAAGGGCCAAAACTTTTATTTTTGGTTGAACCCCCTTATCCCGTATTTTGCAGGTTGATACAATGCCAGCAATATTGGATATGTAGGGTTTGTGTTATGTTATAGTACCACCAGTTTTAGAGGACCTCAAATGACCAATAAGCAAAATTTTGGTGTTTGGATTTTTTTTTTCAGGTACGGCCCAATTTGGGGTTTATTTTAATAGATCGAACTTTTTTATTATTTATTTTTATTTGTAAAATGGAAAAAGGAGGGTGATTTGACCTTTTAAAATGGAAAAATAAGGCTTCCTTGCAACCCCTTTTCTTTCTTTTTTCTAATTTCCTTTCCCCAGGAGGGAAGTTTGTTTTAAAAAAAAATTCTGTTTCACCCTATTGCATTGTTTATAAGATGAAATAGGCTATAGGGGGCGTGGCCTGGAGCTCTGCAATGGCAAAGTTTCTGAATTTAAGACTCCGTATAGTGACTCCCCCACATCGGCTTAAAAAAAAACCTCCGCGGTCAAAAAAGTACCTGTCTTCTCCCCTGAAGGAGTGGGGAACCCCGTTTTCCAGTCCAGTGGAGATTTTTTAACGGCCCTCCTTAAATGGGGATCTAGCCGGCTGGGCAGAGGGTTTAGAGCTGGGGCGTTCCCTGGGCGGGGGCGCACGGGAGCGGTTTTTCGCGGGCCCGGGTGCCCGTAGCTGTCCTGGCCGTCGAGGGCTTTCCCCGGGAGTTTCTTGCTGGCTGGGTAAATTTAAAACCTGAGGGACCCCACACCTACCCGGATACGGGCCCGGGTCCCGCAGCCGAAAACGCTACCTTGGGGTGGTGGCCTTGGGCCCGCCTTTCAGCACCCGTGGAAAATCTTGGTGCTCGGCTGCTTCCAACCCGCCCCCAGTACTGCTTTCTCACCTCTCCCGGAGCGCAGGAACAGCGTAAAAAGAGCCCTCCCGGGCCCCCTTACTGTTTTTTTAAAACCACTTGGGCCCGAAGGCTTAACGTAGGGGGTTGTCCTCACCTCCGCGGCTTTCCCCTTTTTAAATTAAAAGCCCGGGGAAAAAATCCCCCCTCACTTTCCGACATCATGCAGCAATTTGGCAGGGTTTGGGGCATACTTTCGCTTTCAATACACAGGCTTTTCCCCAGCCTGCTTTAAAGCAAAGTTAACAAGTCCTGCCAGTTTTCCAACCCCCTGCAACATTCGGGGAATTTCCCTGCAGAAAAAAACCCAAGGTAGCCCCCAGGGGTTCCACCTCCTTTTTTTTTCCCACACCCCGGGTTTGCAAAATTTCATTTATTTTTAAATTTACTGAAGTCATTCCTTTTTTAAAAAGGAAAAAAAAACGGGGGGGGAAAAAAAGAGTTATATAAAAATTTTATTTTATTTATATAATTTATTTTAAAAATATAAAAAAATTATGAGTTTTAAAAGGGCTTTTGGGATCGTACCCCTTTTTCAGGCAGGACAGGACGTTTCCGGGGTAAAAAAAATACGGGGCTTCTGTATTTTTTTGGCAGAAAACAGAAAATCCCAAAGTGCAAGGCATGCCCCAAAAAAACAAACAAAAACTTTAACGCCGGGCCGTCTGGCTCTAGCAAACAGAGACCGCAAAATGCCCGTTTAAGTTTTCCCTGCGGTTTTTCCCCGCGGGTCTTCCCCCCAAAGGGTTTTAAAAGTTAGTGGGTTTTTGGGAAACGACCCTGGGTTTTAACCCGCGGACTTTTAAACCCAGGTTAAACCCCGGAGGGGAAAGTAAAGGGGAGGGGCCCCCCCCACCCTGCTATATGTCACCCCAATGAAAAGGCCGCCCCGGGAAAAAAATGGCTAAACCAAAAAAAACCCAAAAATGGGGGTTAAACAAATTTTGGGAAGTCTGTACTGTCGACATCCATCTAATTTTGGTTTTTCCCTTTTCCCCTCAAGGCCTTTTTCCTTGGGGGCAGGGTTTTGGGGCCCTTGGGAAGGGCCCCGGGCCCGGGTTTAAAACCCCTTTTGTAAACTTTTCCCTTTCCTGTTTTTCCCACCTTACAAAACCCCCCCCCCCCTCTGCTCAGCCCGTGGGGGGGAGCCCCTTGTCCCCCAAAAAATTTATTACTCTAGATAAAGTCTGCTTTTTGGCTTTTGGGGCCCGGGAAACGGTGTTTCTACACAAAACAAAAAGTCCTGTAGAGTCGGGAAAAACCCCCGGGGGTCACCCCGTTTTTCCCCCTTATTTTGGGCCATCCCTTTGGGCGGGGAGTGGATCCTGATCCCCCAAAACTCCCTTCCCGACCATGAAAATCCCCTTAACGACCTTTCCCCCCCCTTTTAAAGGGCCAAAAAAACCCTCTCTGAAAATTGAAAAATTTTTTTTTGGCTGCCGATAGTTTCCCGGTGGGGTCCCCAAAGGGGTGCTCTTCCCCCGTCACCCTTCGGGACAAGACTGCCCCTAACCCGATTTCCCTGAGGATCCTTTCCTGCCCCAGGAACCCCTCCCCCCCCGAAAATTGGGGGTGATAAATTTACACCCTCTTACAAAAAAACCCCCTTGAGCTTTTAAAAGGCTTTTCGGCCTTGGGTCCCACTTTACTAGGGGGGTTTTTTGCTCCCTTGGTGGATCTGTAAAGGGGGGCAGCTATTGGGGAAAAACCCGGGGAAAAAACCCTCCTGTAAAAACCCTGAAAATGCCCAGGGGGCCAAAACCCTGTTTTTGGGGAAACAGGTTGAGGCCAATTCTGAAGGCTTCGAGTTGTCCCCGGGGGTTTTAAAGACCCCTGGGCCCGATATTAACCCGGGGGTTACGACCTCCTTTTAGCCCTATGTGCATTTTGGGGGGTTGGGGCCGTTAGCCCGGGGGGCCCCCCTTTATCGCGCCCAAGGGAAAACCGTTTTGCACTTTACCAAAGGGGAAATCCCAATCGGGGGTTTTTTGATCACCAACACCCAGGTATCCAGCTGCGAAAAGTTTTTATGCGGTGAAGGAGGGAAGGCCCCTTTTAAACCCCTTTTTGAAAGGTCCGGGGCCCCATCCCAAAACCAAAAATGGAAGGCCAGTACTGGAAGTCCCCCTTTGGGGGGGGAAAAATTCCCGTTTTCCCCCTTCCCCCAAATTTGAGGGGTATCCCAATAATTTTTGGGTTTGGGGTTTTAAGGTGGTAATATCCCCCCTTGGCCCAAAATTTTCCTTTCAGCTCTTGGGACCCCTTGGCTTGGGGTGGGATCAAATTTGGAGACTTCTTTTAAACTTGCGGAAGCCCTTAACAAAAAACCGCAAGTCCCATCTTTTTTGGGAATAACCCACGATGGGGCGGGGACCCCCCCTTTTTGGGATTTTCCTTTTTCCCCCCGGGGGGTAGCATTTTCCTCACCTCTTTGATATGGCTTGCCTCGGGGCCCTTCGGAACCCTGTAGGGTCTAAACCCCGCACCTTTTGTCCAGGCTGGGTTTGAAAAAGCCCTTGGGGTGAATCGTTCGGCCGGGCTTTTCCCGAAAAAGCCCCCCCTGGGTTTCCTCTGTAAAAACCCCCAAAAACCTCCTGCCCTCTGGACCTCTGAAAGGATTTTCCGCGAAAAAGGGGAGGGGGGGAAAACCCTTTTTTGGGGATTTCCCCTGCCCGCTTGCAGCCACCGGGCCCTTTTTTGGTCCTTCCGGGGTTTGATGGGGGGAAAAATTTATGGTAAATCTTTTTGGGTTTTTCTTTTTCCCGGGGAAAAAAACCCTTTTGTAATTCCCCCCCTCACCCGGTTCCCCAGATTCAGGGGGGCCTTTGCCATTTTGGCTAGAAACTTGCCTCAAAAGGGTTGGTACAAGTACGAGCCCCCGGGTCCCCGGGTTTAAAAAAGGACCTGACTCTTGCGGTTTGGGTTGAAAACCCCGGGGCCCTTTGGGCTTCCGGGGGGCCTGTAGCATTTCTCCTTTAAAAAAGGGCTTCACTGCCCCCGTTTCCTGCCCTTATATCAGCTATATCCCTCTTTTACACTTCTGTAAGGGGTTTCCCCCTTTGTTTCCCGGGGTTTTTTTGGGCTAAATCCGGAGCCCTGGGGAGGGTCCCCCATATAGCAGCTCAATGGCGAGAACCCCGTATGCCTGGGGGACTTCCCGGAGGCAAACAAAAGATGGGGCAACAGGTGGTCCCAATCCCTTCCCTCCTTGTCCACCACCTTTTTTTAAAATGCCCTTTTAAGTTTTAAATTTAAAAGGGTCGACCGACCCTTTGGGTTTGGGGGGGTAAAACGGGGGTGCGCAGGTTGGGGAATCTTTGCAGGCGGATAGCCTTTGTTACCTTTGGGGCATAAACGGGGTTTCCCTGATCGGGGCCCGGGGCTCCTTGGGGGGATCCGGGAAAGGGGGAATTTTCTTAACAACTCCCCAAGCTATCCCTTTTGAGGAGGTTTTTTTTGGGGGTTTCAGCCCCCGGGGGGGTTTTTGGGGGGGGCGTAATTCCCGTACGACCAAAGGGTTGTTTGGGGGCCCCTAAACCGTTTTTGGGAGGGGGGCCGACCAGGGTCCATGCCCAAACCCCCTCAAAATGGTACCCTATAATTGGCAGAGGAACCAAAAGGACTCCGGAAATGGGGGTCAAGGGGAGGGAAACCAACACTCCGGGGGGGGACCCGAAAAGAACCTTCCCCAAGGCCTTTTAGATGCCGGGGCCCGTATAAGTTTTCCCCTCCACCCGTTTCCCCAGTTTTTTCCCCCCCCCAAGTGTCCCCCCAAAACGGAAATGTTCCGGTTTTTTAAGATCATAAAGGGGCATTTTTTGTGGGTACCACCAACTTTCCCCCAACCCCTGTTTGGGGTCCTTTTTTCACCCTTTTCAATAAAATTTCCCCTACAACGAAAAATTGAAGGGAGGCCAACTCCCCCCTGGGTTCCTGTGGCCCCCATCAATGACCTTTTCACTTTTCCCAAACATTACCCAGGTTTGGGTCCCCCAAAATTTCTCTGTGCCCAAAAAATTTTCCCTTTTCGAACCGGCAAAGGAGAGGGGTTCTAACCAAGGGGGGTCTCCTTGGATCTCCCGCCAGGACCCCAAAAGGGGAAAAAAACGATTCAAAATTGCCAAAATTTTTGGGGACACGTTTATTTTTAAAAAGGTTTTATCAAGATACAAATTTTCCAATTTTATTTCCCCAGATCCCAAAACAGGGAAATTCACACCAACAACTGCGTGTGGGGGGAAAATTTTTCCCCACGGCCACCTCATGTTGGGTGGGGCCCCCAAGGCAGTCTTTTATTGCCAGTAGGGAGTGGGGAATCCCTGGGGTTCCCCCCCGGGATACAAAATTTCCCCTATCCGGCTTGAGAGTTAATTCCTCGGGGCCCCAAACCCGCGGCTTTTCACAAGGGGCACTAAGCTCCCCCAGTCCAGGGGGGGCCTGCAAACCCAAATGTCCATTAATGGTAACTGGGAAATCTCGTCGGCCTTTCCCGCTCACCCGAGGGGGAATATTAAAGGCCCCGGGGAAACCCGGAGGTAACCTCCCCAACCCCCATTCCTTGGGGGTTTCCCCCCCTGCCCCCGGGGGAACGGCCGCCACATTTTCCCCAGTCCCCTTTCACCCCCGCAGGGCTAAGGGGTCCCCGGGGCCCTTTGAAAACAGGGTCCCCTTTTTTGGGGGAAGGGGGCCTCTCCCCCCTTCCCTATACCCGGTGACCCCCCCTTTCGGACAGGGGCAGTCTTACCGGGGTTTGGGGGCTGCGGATTCCCCGGGATGTTGGACTTGCAGGGGAAAATTTTTGTAGCGCCCGTACCTTTTCCCCACCACGACCATTCTCCCCGCTTTTGGGGTCGGGGGTTCCCCCTGCACCCCTTGGGCTTGATGGGAAGGGCCCGCACAAAACCTCCCCAAAACCACCCACTCGACCCTTTGGGGGGGTGTGTGGGGGCTCCGGCTTTTAGCCACTTGTTGGTAAAAAGGGAAACGGGCCCTACAAATTTTTGACCTGGCCCGGCTTTTGGGAGGATCAAAAAACCCCCGGCTTTTGGCCCCTCTGGGGCCCCTTCGGCCCCAAAGGGGACCCCCAGTCGGGCCCGGTTTCCCCCCGCAAATTTGGGGGTAGTCCTTGGCGTCCCTTTGGGCCGCAGGGCCCAAAAATAAAGGGCCCTTCTGCGGGTTTAACCCCTTAGGAAAGGGGGCCAGGCATCCGCCCCTGGTCCGTGGCAAACTGCTCTCTCCTGCTTCCCTCAAAGGGCCCCCGGAAAAACCCCGATGTCGTCATCCGGGGGACAAAATTTGCGCAGGGGAAAAATTTCCCCCACCCGGCGGGGGTTTTAACTTGGCTTGTTGGGGACTTCTGGGGTTTCTTTCCCAGGGTCGGGAGCTGTTGGGTGCCCGCGTTGTGGTTTAAAACCCGCTGTTGTTTCCCTTTACCGGGTTGGTGGGTTTTAAATTTCAAAGGGGATTCGTCTCAGCTTGCGCCCGGGTGGTCTCTTCGTGTTTTTTTGCTGGTGGCCGCCAAACGGGTTTTGGGTTTGCGGTTGGGTTGAATAGCTGCTTCACCAAATCACCATTTTACCCCCCTTGCTGACCCTTTTTTGGAGCTGCTTGCACCCAGGGCATTTTTTTTTTTCTCTTCTCCAAGAGTACTTTTTCCCCAATTTTTTCCCATCCTCCTCTCCACCATGTGTGAGGCCCTTTAAAAGGCTCGGGATCGTTTGGAAAACTTTTCAGGCAGAGACAAGACGGTTTCCCGGTGGAAAAAATTCCCGGGCTTCTTATTTTTTTTGGCAGGGGAAAAAAAGAAAATGCAAAGTTTCAAAGGGATTCACAAACCAAAAAAAAACCCAAAAAACGTGGCCGGGTTTGGGGCCCAGCTAACAGAGGGCCAGCTAAATGACAGGGCTGTAAGTTCCTGCTGGTTTTCCAGCAGGTCCCCCCACCCAAGGGTTAAAGGGAGCCAGGGGGTTTTAACGACCCTAGTAGCTTAACCCCTGACTTTTATCCCAGGGAAACCCCGGGTGGATTTATGGGGGTGAGCCACCCACCCTGTCTATGGGTCACTCCCAATTAAAAAGGGCCCACCCCAAAAAGGGCGAAAACCATACTAACCTTTAAAAGTTTTAAACTTTTGTCGAAAACTTTCTTTACACATCCCCCCTCTAAAATTTTCCCCTTTTAAAATTCCCCCCGGCCCGTACCTTGGGGGCATTGTCGGGGCTGGAAAGGGGCACCAAGGACCCCTTTCCCGGGGGTTTTACCCATTGTAAACCCTTCCGGGTTTTGCCCCTTAAAAATATTTATAAAAAAAAAAGGGGAAAACAAAAATCTTAATTTAAAATTTTTTAAAAAAAAAAAATCTTTAAAACCGGGTATCCATACCTTTCCGTTCTTTTTTTTGATACCGACTTTAAGCCTTGAATTTTTAAACTTTTCCAATGGGTTTGGGACTTCAAATAAAAAAAAAAAAAACGCCTAAAACCTGCCAAATTAAAAGGGGTTCTTCCCCGCCTCCGTCCAACCCCGTTCTTTAAGGGGCTCTCTTGCCTTCCTCCCTTTATCTTTCCCACCCATCCCCACGCTGGTTCGATTGGGAAAAAGACCGTGCAGGGGCGAACCATTTCTACAGAGACCACCCTGCACAGTTTTTCTCCCCTTCAGAGGCACCCCCCAAAAAAGGACTTTTTTAAAAAAATGATGAGGGGGCTTTAAAAGGTTATTTTCCAATTTTTTTGGTCCCCCCAAACAACCCCTATTAAAACACAAAATGTCGGAATTCGCATGTCCCCACAATTCCTAAAAGAACCCCTTTCTCTGCCTAGAGGTGAAGTCAAAAAGGGTGCCCGCCAAACTTTTAGATTTTAAAAAACAAACCCCCAGGTCCAAAAATTCGCTTTAGGGGGAAACCCTGATCGGGCAGCCTGAAATGCTTTTTTTCCCCTTTTGGAAATGAAAACTTAAAGGCTGCAGCCCCCCAGGCTCCCAATTTGGATCTAAAAGTAAAACCCCAATTCATCACATTTCTCCCTTTCCCCCCCCTCGCGATGTTATCGCGAAGATTTATTTTTTAAAATCCAAAAAAGGACAACTTCCTCAAAGCACTAAGAAAAGGGTTTCCTTTCCCCGAAAAGATTCAAAATTCTCTATCTTTTAACCTGTAGGAGGAACATGTTTTTAAAAGAAGGGGGAAAAAGCCCCATTTACAATAATTCTGCGAGAGCACAACATTTCCTCCAAATGGGGAAACCCAGTCAAGGGTGTCATTGCCAAGGTTTAAACCCCTTCTGTGTGCCCTCCCCCGGGATGGGCCAAAGGGTGCCCTTTGCTTGGGGGGGCCCTTTTTACTACTCCAGCCAATACCCCCGCCCGGGAAGGGAAGGGGTAAACCTGGGGTCGTCCTTCCCTTAAAGGTCCAAAAAAAAAATGGAAAAAAACGTTTAAGGGGCCCCAGGAAATGATTGCCCGACGCCTTTTTCTAATTTTTTTTTGCTGGGCCCCCAGGAGCATGGGCCATGGACGATTTCCCCAGGTTCCACCAATTTCTGTTTTGCTACTTTTTCCTCTCCCTTTTTTGTCACCCCAACGTGACTTCTCCCACAACTCCGCAAAGTACCCCCCTTAGTTGGGGAAAAATCTTTAGTTTATTTTTGTTTCCAAAGGGGTTGGGACACTTTTTACTTGTTTTTCCCATTTTTTTCTAGTTTTTTTTTATTGTTTTTTAAAACAAAATTTTTCCCGTTAAGGGGTTTTTGGTATACATACCGTGTCCTCCAAGCCCTACAGGGCCCCCAATTTCTTCTATTTTTAAACCCCCTAGTTATTTTTAAAGGGTTTTTATGGGGGGGTCAATTTTTTTAAATTAACACTAAAAGGGCCCCATCCAAATTTTTTTAAAAATTCCCCTTTTTTTAAAAAGCTTTAAAAGGCCCACGCAGCAGCAACATAATTTGTGGTTTTAAGGACAATTTAAAGGGTTCCTCTGACTCATTCCGCTTAGTCACAAGAAATTTTTCCCATCTCTTATTTTTTAGTTAAATTAAAGGGGTTGGCCGGGGTGGCCAAATTTTTTTTAAAAAAATTTTCCCAAATTTTTAAAACTATAAATTCGGGGGTTTGGGTCCCCCAAAAGGGATTTTAAACTTTTTTCAAATGCGTCCTTTGACTCTAAAAATTACAATTTTTTAACTTGTACGCAACCCAATACACGTCAGCCCTTCCCTTATTTCCAAAATAATTACTAAGGCTAAGACAATGTCCAAAGGTCAACTGGTGATATGTGGCGACTTCAACATAGCCATTGATAACCGCATTGATCGCTCGCAAGGTAGTGTCAACAAGGTGCCAGACTTACGACCACTGCACCTTGAAGAAAATCTCCATGATCCTTGGAGGTATTCTCACCTGTCAGAGCGAGATTACACTTTCTTCTTCATAGCTAGACAATCATACTCCAGGTTGGATTACTTCCTAGTTGATAAATCTACTTTATTAAACGTAATTTCTTTAGACATAGGCTACACAACATAGTCAGACCATGCTCCGATTTCCCTGACCTTTCGAAAAGAGGTCTTGCCTCCATCCTTTTCCCCTTGGCGTATCAATCATTTCCTATTGAAATCCCCCCTTTTCAGTACCGGAATTAGAGATGCCCTGAAAGAATTTTTTGAAATCAATGCCTCTTCTGTCTCATCTCCTCAAGTGTTATGGTGTGCTCACAAAGCGTATATTAGAGGAATATGCATAAGGATTGCTTCCAGAGAAAAACGCAAAAAAGATAAAGAATTATCTGATTTACTAGATGAGATCAGGTCCACTGATTTACAACTCAAAGCATCTTTGGATCCTCTGATAAAAACTAAACTGACCTTAAAAACCGCCTTAGAATTCTGAATCTTCAACGTTATAAGCAACACCTGTCCAAATTAAAGTGTAATTTCTACCTTCAGGGAGATCGACCGGGAAAAATACTTGCCCATATAGTGAAAAAACTACAGGCTAAATCTAAAACTGTGTATTTATCTTGCCCATCTAAAGGTAAAATCTATAACCCCCCAAAAATCGCAGACACCCTTGCAGACTACTACAGCTCTTTATACAATCTCAAACACAAGGCCTCCACATCACAGCCTTCAAAAGAACTTATCCGCGAGTTTCTGAGTAAAATCTCTCTACCTACTCTATCAGAGGATCAGCTACTTTGCTTAAACTCACCTATTACTGATCTTAAGATAAAAAGAACGATCACTCAGGCAAAGTTAAACAAATCACCGGGCCCGGATGGGTATATGAATGAATATTATAAGTTGTTTGCTGAAACCCTGATACCACATCTTAGAAACACATTGTCTTTTCAACGTGGCGGGGTTGGCAAAAAATGAGGAGACTCTTAGGACTACATCCCCATGCTTCTATGCTTCGTACACTAATAGGCAATCCAGACTTCCAGAAGGGGGCCCCACATAAAGATTTTTATAGGTGGGGGAAAGGGGGTATCTTGTCGGTTTATGATCTAATTGATGCAAAAACGCATAAGGTCTTACAATTAGAGGAACTGAAAATTAAATACCCAGAGGCTGGAGTCTCCTTTTTCCCTTATTTGAGCGCTCGTAGCTATGTTTTGGCGCTACTGCCACATTTCACGCAGGGGGAGTGGGATCCGTCAACACGTAAACTCCTACTCAAAAGCACGGCGGAAAGGGGCTTGACCACTCATTATTATAAGGTTTTACATGCACCACTTGACTTCTCAGAATCAACCATGGCTCTCGCGAAGTGGGCGGGAGACGACCCCAGTCTGGAGGTTCATACTCTACTTACAGCACTGGCTAATAGCCGTAAATTCTTAGCCTCGAGTAGATATTGGGAGATGTCCCTCCAACTGTATCACAGGGCTTACATTACCCCAGTTAGGGGATACCGCATGGGCATTTTCGAAAGCAGTAGATGCTTCCGATGTGGTGCCCTGGAGGCAGATATATTCCACTGTTTGTGGAGTTGTTCGGTAATTCAAGATTTCTGGGAACGGGTGATGACATTCACAAGAACGCACCTGACTAATTATGTCCCGAACAACCCCTTATGGGCAATATTTGGCCACATAAATGTTCAGGTGACACCATGCGAACTGGGAAGCAGGAAATTACTATATATGATTTCTGCGGCAGGTATCAAAACTATTTTAAACACGTGGATTCATGAGTCCATGCCCCCTTTCAAGATGTTCCTAGAAAAATTGTCCTACATACTAAAAATGGATTGGGTAGAGGCCTCGGGTAAAAAGGAGACTCATGCCAAAAATTTTTTCGAAGTCTGGGGCAGTTTTATCCCCTTGCTCCCACAGAGAATACGGGAAGCCATTAAGGACTGCTTTAGTTTTACCACATGGTTTCAAGAACAGGTGCTAATAGGCGAGGCACCGCTTTAGGAGACCTAGTGCTTTGATTTGTCCAGAAGCTGAGAAGCTGAGATAGGACTGCCCGATTTTGAGATCACGTTGAAAGTCGTGGGCAGCTTAAACATCTTTTGATCAAAATATGTGAACCGAGAGTCTCAAAGTTTTTTTCATGTATGATAGATAGCATAAATGCTTCTTTAGGGATTTCCACGTAGTGTATTGCCCTTTTTGCAGTAATGTGCCGCTGGCGGCGGTCTGTGTGTGTACATGTACATTACATGTGTGCCGCAGCCCTGCCAGTGGCACCCAGGTTTGCATACGTTTTTTCAGAAATGTTTTTGTGTGCAGAAACATACGTTATACTTGGTGTACATTGATTTTAACCTATATGGGAAGGAAGGGGTGCTTCCATTTTGGGTTTCTGTCCCCGCCCACTCTCACAGGCTGTCATAAGAAGGGCAGCTTGCAGGTTGGGTGCTTTTTATTTTTTCTCTCTGAATAATGGAGGTCGGTTGACCCAGCGAGAGGCCTGATTGGCTCAATTGAGAGGTAAAGATAGGATAGGACTGCCCGATTTTGAGATCACGTTGAAAGTCGTGGGCAGCTTAAACATCTTTTGATCAAAATATGTGAACCGAGAGTCTCAAAAAAATTTTTTTTTCGAAGCTGAGAATTCGACACCTAGCTTGATATCTGGCGACCAGGAATTCTGCCTTCCAACGTAGGACAAGATGTAAACGTCAGATAAGAGGAGCCATTTGGAGTGATCCTACTGTCAAAACAGGGGTTGGTGGTGGGCCGGGAGAATGGAGCACTTGTTGATATGTGTTTGTGTTTTGTCTGAGTCTAGTTGAATGATATACTCCCCCACTTGATAAATCCAGACCAAGTGGGCTTTGTTAAAGGTAGGCAGACCAGGGATGGTACCAGAAGAATTATTGATATTTTGTCTTTTCTCTCTAAAAAACATACCTCTACAGTGCTTTCATCTCTTGATGGAGAGAAAGCATTCGATCGAATCAATTGGTCTTACATGAAAGAAGTCTTATTACATTTTGGTTTTAACAGCGAACTCCTTAGTGCGATTCTCTCTTTATATAAGTCCCCATCTGCCAGAGTATTTTCTTCAGGATTTCTTTCCAAACCCTTTCTAATATCGAATGGTACACGACAAGGCTGCCCTCTCTCCCCACTAATTTATGACTTGTGTGTTGAACCCCTTGCTGCACACATACGGAAATCAGATCCGATAAAGGGAGCCACCATTAATTCTACGGAACACAAAATCAGTCTATATGCAGATGATATTTTAATTCTATGCCAAGACCCCGAATCATCCATTCCTGCGTTACTTAACGTCCTGAACTTATACTCCACAATATCTTACTACAAACTTAATATATGTCACGGATCGCGCCAGTGCCTTAGACCGCGGTCGCGTCCGTGCCCCTTTGTCTGGGTCTGCTGTGGCTCCCTGTGCGGGGCTTACAGCGGTAGTTTCAGTTTGCTCTACACCTGCTTCTGCTCAGCGTTACTCAGCTGGTCCTGCTTCCAAGCGTGTCTGTCCACTGTGGCTTCCCCAGCGTGTGTGTGCACCCCATAGGGTGCGCGCACGCCAGCCTGCGGACATTTATGCACACAGTGCTCCTGCTTCCTGCCCGTGACCCCTGACCCTTTCCTTCATAAGGAACTTCCTCCCTGGACTCTGGGTCAGTTCGTTGGTGTGCTTCCATAGAGCTAGACCTCTGCTGCTAAGCTGCTGCCTTGTTAACCCTCTGGTTTCCAGAGTGTCTGCAAGCTTCTGTCTGAACGTGTGCTTAACCCTGCGCTGTCCAGCGCACCTTATACCTGCTGTACTCCTGTCGCTGCACCAGTCAGCTATTCCTGCTGTGTATCTGTTATCACCCTGGGACTGTGTTTCCATTAAACAGCTACTGCATCCGTTTATCCGTCACCTGTGTCCTGCACTTCGGCTACCCGCCGCGAGTACTGCCATCTCTGCCCGCGGTGGGCCCTGAGGATCTCCTGTACCAGGGCGTTACTGGCTTTGCGGCCAGTAAACGTGACAATATGTCCAAAACTATTATCTTACCTATCCATTGCCCCTCTTCCTTAAAGTCACTTTTGGCACGATACCAATTCATCTGGTCGGACTCTTTTGTCCCCTATCTAGGCATAAAAATGTTCCTAGATTTCAACCAAACTGTAGAAGTAAATTTAAAACACACTCTTTCAAACATTTCCGAAGAAGTAGAGAGACTCCACCACCTGCCTCTATCTTGGTTGGATAGAATAAATATATCGAAGATGATACTCCTTCCAAAATATTTATATATAGCCAGAACAATTCATTTTCTTTTCCCCCCTGTATCTTAGCTAGGCTTCAAAAATACTACTTAATTTTATATGGGGCGGCAAGTGACCAAGATTTAAAAAACAATACCTTCACACTCTGATAAAAAATGGAGGTCTTTCTGTCCCTGATCTAATCCTTTACAACATTGCAGCAATACTTGAACCCATATCCCAGCTATGGAACTCCCCGGAATCTCATCGGTGGTCTTCTCTGGAGAATTCCACAGCCATTAATGGCTCGATAAAAGATTCCCTTGTAGCTGCTCTTTGGGGTACCAGTTTGCCTAAATTTGATTTCCCCACTCTTAACCAGATTCTCACTGTTTGGTATAAATATATCATTACCCTCCATTGGACTTTCAATTCTAGAAATCCAAGTCCTTTAACCACGTTATATGTAGAGTCTCCACATATCCCACTCTCTGAGCAGGGGAGTCCTTACTATCGGAGATTTATACTCCAACGATACACTTAAATCTTTTGAAGACCTTAAGAAGCAATTTGACCTTCCCAATAGCCAATTTTACGTTTACTTACAAGTCAGACATACGCTCCAAAACTGTAAATTCCCTAGTCCCTCTCGATCTAATACCCAGTTCCATAAATTCCTGACCCAACAAAAAGGTTACGAACGAGGTCTGTGATTTACTCATCTTTATTAACAAATGGAATAAAGGAGAAACCTGATTATGCATACAAATGGGAACTAGACATAGGGAAAATGTTCTCTGGGGAGGATTGGATGATTGCAGCTAATATAGCTCTCAAGCATTCAAGACGTATTAACCATGTGGAATTGATGAGGAAAATACAAATATGATGGTATCTGACACCTTGCAGACTGGCTCATTCATCTCCGGGTCTTCCCGATCTTTGTTGGAGGCTCTGAGGGTTACGTGGCTCATTGTTTCACATGTGGTGGAGTTGCCCTGTAGTATACAGAC
The DNA here is from genome assembly GCA_025379985.1 of Phyllomedusa bahiana. NCBI lineage: Eukaryota > Metazoa > Chordata > Amphibia > Anura > Hylidae > Phyllomedusa > Phyllomedusa bahiana. Next base: position 98,800 of record JAODAL010001615.1, read on the forward strand.
TTTGGAGAGAAGTAGAGTTGTTACTGTCAGAAATTCTTCACACCCCTATTGCTATCTCCCCTGAATTGGCATTTCTGTACCTCTCGTTCAATTTGTTCCCAGTATCTTATCACACGGTACTTTTCCATGTGTTTATAGCTACTAGGTCAATTATAGCTCTGTACTGGAAAACTACTCTACCTCTACATCTTAATGAAGTTATTTCTAAAGTTAATACCCAATGCCATTCTGAAACCTGCCTGGCAATTCCACCGCATCTGAGTTCAAGAGCACGGGCTAAGTGGGCTTACTGGTCATCCTCCAGATTCTATGTGTGATTGTCCAGTTGTCACGTATCACTAAGACTGATTCGTAACCTCAGATCTCCATTTGCTCGGTATCACGTGAATTGATGATATATTCTGTACATCATGATATAGGCACTGTTTTGTTAATCATGGCTTGTTCGAATGTTTTATTGTCACTTCTCTTATTATATACTTCTACTGGTTTTTGACTGTTATGAATCTTCACATGGCTGTTTTTTTTTGTTTTGTGTTTTTTTTAAATTACTCTGCAAATCTCAATAAAAATTTAATTTGTAAAAAAAAAAAAAAAAAAGATGAAATAGGCCATATAAACAGTCGGCTATATAAAAAATATATATATAACTGATCAGGGCCCCCCATGGTGAGATCGTGGGGCCCTGACCAGTTTACAAAGTGGCTGAAAGGCTTCCATCACCACCATGTATATTTTTTACCCTTTTAAACATTGTTTTATTTTTATTTTAACATTTAGTCCCCCTAAGGTGCATCACCACTAGGGGGCACAATCGTTTATATAGCCTATTGAATTGTATAAACAATGCCATAGGGTGTACAAATATGACGGTTTTACTACTTCCTGCCTGGGGCAGGAATAGTAGAACAAAAAACATGGTGGCGATGGAAGCCTTTCAGCCACTATGTAAACCAGTCAGGGCCCCGTAATCTCACGGTGTGGGCCCTGATCGAAGTGTGGAACGGTGTGGAGCACCGCTTCTCATTCATTTGGATAATGCGACATCTAAAGGGTTAAACAGCACAGAATGGAGTCGGATCCATTCCATGCCGTTATTGGCGGGTGTCAGCAGCAATTACGGTAGCAGCTGGCACCTGTCGCCTGTGTAGCAGGGGTTAAGGATTACTTGGTCTGATTAACCTTTTTGATCATAGCTTAGCCACTGATTGATCCATGTAACCAACTAGTCTAAGTTTTTCAGACTTTCTGTTAATTGGCTCCTGGTGGAATCTGAAAGATCCCAAAGTTCATGTAAAGTCAGACTGGATAGGAGTATAATCCAGCTTATTGTTGGCCATCCTTGAGCTGTTGGGATCATTTTGTTCTCTTCTTGACAACATTTGTGGAGTGGAAATCAGAGGAATTGCATATACTAAATGAAGCCTATGCAGAAGTGGGTCAATTTATTTACATCCAGCGGATTGTTCGAAGGTTTAAAGGGAATCTGTCATCAATTTTTTTTTTTTATTGATTAAATATTGTGTGTTCATTTTTGTCAAAATTTTTAGTATATTTTTTTATTTCATTCAATTTGCGGTAAATATTAAAAAATGCATAATAATTTTCAATATTTCCCACACTTAGCCACCAGAGGGAGCACATCCAAGAAAAAAAGTGTTGGTCTCTTGTACAAAGAGCATGGAATACAGCACTGCTGTAAATGTGGGCTGGTCTGGTGGTGACCTCACATGCCTCCACCTCCTCTGTGTGCATACGGAGGGCGATGGGGATTGTAGACTCTCACTGAGGAAACCATACCGAGCTGCTGTGGATCCATAGCTGGAAAAGGAATAATCAGAGTGAAATTCTGATTACATTTAGGGTCTGTTCACACGGCGTCTCTGACTCCGTGTTACATACGCTTTTGGATATGTGTTTGGGTTCGTCTGTCAGTCCCCAAACGGACCTAAGCACTTTACCTAATAAACAGCAGTGTGATTATACGTTGCAGTTTATTAGAAACACGAAATCGGCTTAAGGCGATTTGATCTCTGATTTTTTTGTCTCACTGTGTTTTGGGATCATTTCCTTTAAAAGTAAACATATCAATTTTTGGGCCCAAAAAAACCCAAAGCGGGAGCCCTGCACAAAAAACGGAGGTGGGCGGCAAAACCCAGTAAACCCCCGGGGAGGTCGGGGGCCCAAAACCCCCAGGGGAACGGAGTTTAGAAACGGATTTTTTCGGCCCAAAATCCACAGCGGAAAGGGAAATTTAAAAAAACAGATTTTAAACGCCAAAATCCCAGGGGAAAAGGGAAATTTTAGAAACGGGGTTTCGGCGCCAAAATCCACAGCGGAACGGATTTCAAGACGGATTTTTGGGGGCCAAAAAACCGCATTGGAACGGAGTTTTTGGGGAGGGGATTTTCCGGCGCCAAAACCCGCAGCCGAAGGGGTTCGCGCCAAAATCCCCCAGCGAACGGATTTTCCGGCCCGCCAAAAACCCGGGCAGGGGAAACGGAGTTCGGCCCCAAAAAACCCCGCAGCGGAACGGAGTTCGGCCCCAAAATCCGCAGCGGAAGGGAAATTTGGGCGCCAAAACCCCGCAGGGGAAACGGAGTTCGGCCCAAAACCGCAGGGGAAACGGAGTTCGGCGCCAAAACCCCAGGGGAACGGGGTTCGGCCCCAAAACCCGCAGCAAAAAAAGGGAAATTTTCCCCCCCAAAAAATTCCGCAGCGAAACGATTTCGGCTCCAAAATCAGAAAAGCGGAACGGATTTGGGAAACCGAAACCCGCAGCGGAAGGGAAAGTATAAAAGGGATTTTTCCCAAAACCCGCGATGGGAAACGGGGGTTTTGGGCGCCAAAACCCCGCAGCGGAACGGATTTTAAGAAAGGGATTTTTAGCGCCAAAATCCACAGCGGAACGGATTTAAAAAAGGGATTTTTGGGCCCCAAAAAATTCCGCAGGAAGGGGAATTTAGAGCCGGTTCACCCCGGCACAATCCGAGGGGAATCGGATTTCGGCGCAAACCCCGCAGGGGAAACCCAGAGTTCGGCGCCAAAATCACACGAAACAGATTTTGGCCCCAAAAACAGTACAAACAAAATTCGGCCCCAAAAACCCGAAATGGGAAAACAGAGTTCGGCCCCAAAACCACAGGGGGAAACCCGGATTTATAGAAACGGAGTTTACGCCAAAACCCCGAAACCCCTAAAGGGATTTTGGGCCCCCAAAATCCGCAGCGGAACGGATTTTAAAAAAGGGATTTTTAAGCGCCAAAACCCCACAGGGGAAAAACGGATTTGGGAAACCCGGATTTTTACGCCAAAATCCGCAGGGAACGGATTTTAAAAAACGGATTTTAAAGGCGCCAAAATCCGCAGGGGAAAACGGGGGTTTAAGAGGGGAGTTAAAGCCCCAAAAAATCCGCAGGGGATCGAGTTGGGGCCCAAAATCAGCAGCAAACAGAGTTGGGCCCCAAAAAACCCCGCGCAAACAGAGTTGGGGGCCCAAAAAAACGCAGCAAAAACAGATTTCGCTCCGAAATCACAGGGGAAACAGATTTTTCGGCCCCAAAAATTTCCCCAACGGAAGGGGAGTATAAAAAACATTTAGCCCCCAAAATCCCAGCAAAAAACCGGAGTTTTGGCGTCAAAATCCGCAGGGGAAACGGATTTTTAAAATGGATTTTTAGCGCAAAATCCACAGGGGAACGGATTTTAAAAAACGGGTTCGGCGCAAAAATCCCAGGGGAAAAAGGGAATTTTTAGAACGGATTTTTAGCCCCGAAAAACCCGCAGGGGAAAACGGAGTTTAGAGACAAAGTTTGGCGCCAAAATCCGAAAGGGGAAAACCGGAATTTTAGAGAGGGAATTTTCAGGGGAAAAAATCCCAGGGGAATGGGATTTTTTGGGGTCCAAAAATCCGCGGGCGAAACGGATTTTGGGGGAAAAGTTCCACGAAAGGGGTTGGGGGGAAAAACCCCCGCAGCGAAACGGAGTTCGGGGGCCCAAATTCCGCAGCGAAACGGTTTTTGGGCCCCAAAACCGAAACGAAACGGATTTAAGTCCCAAAAAAACCCCGCAGGGGAAAAGGGTTTTGGGCGTAAAAATCGAAAAGCAAAAACGGATTTCGCCCCCAAAAACCCCGCAGCGAAAGGGTTTTTTGGGCGCCAAAATCCACAGCGGAAGGGAGTTTAGAAAGGGAAATTTTTAAGCGCCAAAATCCACAGGGGAACGGATTTAGAAAGGGATTTTTTAGCGCCAAAACCCGCACCCGAATGGATTTTTTAGAAACGGATTTTTAGCCCCAAAATCCGCAGGGGAAAACGGAATTTAGAGACGGAGCCCGCGCCCAAAATCCGTAGCGGATCGGATTCTGCCCCAAAAAATACCAGCGAAACAGATTTTCCGGCCCCCAAAAATCGGGCAGCGAAACAGATTTTGGCCCCAAAAAACCCGCGGGCGAAACAGGTTCGGCCCCCAAAAAAATCAGCAGGGGAAAAACAGATTTTGGGTTCCAAAAAAATCCGCAGGGGAAAAGGGAGAAATAAAAAACGGGTTTAGCCCCCAAAATCCGCAGCAGAACGGATTTTTGGGCCCCAAAAAACCCGCAGCGGAACATTGTTTAAAACGGATTTTGGGCCCCAAAAATTTCCGCGGGGGGGAAAGGGGGGAAGGTTTTGGCGCCAAAATCCCCAGGGGAAGGGATTTTAGAAACGAGTTCGCGAAAAAAATCCGCAGCAAAAAGGGATTTAGAAATGGGGGTTTTACGCCAAAACCACAGGGGAAGGGATTTTTAAAAACCCGGAAGTTCGGGGGGAAAAAATCCGCACAGAATGGAGTTTAAAAAAGGGATTTTCGGCCAAAATCCGCAGCGGAACAGATTTTAGAAGGGATTTCGGCCCCAAAAACCGCAGGGGAAACGGATTTTAAAAAGGGGTTTTAGCGCCAAAATCTGCGATAAACAGGGGTTGGGCCCCAAAAAAATTCCGCTTTTAAAAAGGAGTTTAGAAACGGCGTTTAGCGGCAAAATCCGCAGCGAAGGGGTTTTTGGCATAAAAAACCGCAGGGGGAAAAGGATTTTTTCGAAACGGAGTTCGGTGCCAAAATTGGGCCGGGCAAAAAAGGGAGTTCGCCCCCAAAAATCCGCAGGAAACGGATTTTCGCCCCAAAAATTCCCCCCGCAGCAAAAACGGGGGTTCCCGGGGCCAAAAATCCGCAGCGAAACAGATTTTTCCAGGCCAAAACCGCGCGAAACGGAGTTCGCGCCAAAATCCGCAGCAAAAGGGGAGTTCAGGGCCAAAACCCGCACAAAAAATTAGTTCGGGGCCCAAAAAAATCCGCAGCAAAACCGGATTTCCGGCCCAAAAAACCGCGGGAAAAACGGATTTTCGCGCCAAAATCCGAAAGCAAACGGATTTTCCCGCCAAAATCCGCAGCAAAAAAACGATTTCGCCCCCAAAATCCGCAGCAAACGGAGTTCGGCGCCAAAACCCCCGCAGCAAAAACGGATTTTCGGCCCCCCAAAATCCGCGCGAAACGGATTTCCGGCGCCAAAAACTGCAGCAAAAAGGGAGTTCCCCTTGGCCAAAAAAATCCCGCACAAAATTAAACAGATTTTTGGCGCCAAAACCCCGCAGGGGAAAGGATTTTTTTAAAAAAACGGATTTTGGGGGGCCAAAAAATCCGACGTACAGAGTTTAGAGACGGAGTTGGGCCCCAAAAAATCGCAGCGGTAACAAAATTTTAGAGACTGAGTTTAGGGGCAAAACCCCAAATGGAAGGGAGTTTTAGAGACGGAGTTCAGCCCCAAAAAACCCGCAGCAAAAACAGAGTTGGCGCCGAAATCAGCAGCAAAAAACCAGAGTTCGGGCGCCGAAATCACAGCAAAAACAGATTTTGGCGCCGAAATCGGGGCAGCAAAACAGAGTTCGGCCCCCGGAAATAAAGCAGCGAAACAGATTTTGGGTTTGCCAAAATCCCAGCAAAAGGGATTTTGGGCCCGCCAAAAATCCGCAGGGGAACAGTGTTTAGAAACGTTTTTTGGCCCAAAAATTTCCCGCAGGGGAAACCCGGAGTTTGGGCATAAAAATCCGCAGGGGAAAAACGGAGTTTAAAAAAGGGAAAGTTTGGCCCAAAATCCCCCGGGGGGGGAATGGAGTTTTGGCGCCAAAATCCGCAGGGGAACGGAGTTTAGGAACGGTTTTTGGGGCCCCAAAAACCCCGAAAGGGGAACGGGTTTAGAAAACGGAGTTCGCGCCAAAATCCGCGGGCGGAAAACGGGTTTAAAACGGATTTTCGGCGTCAAAACCGCAGCGAACGGATTTTGGGGGCGAAAAAAAAACCCGCACCCGAAACAGAGTTGGGGGCCAAAACCCGGCAGGGAAACAGATTTAGAAAAGGATTTTTAGTCCCAAAAACCCCGCGGGCGGAACGGAGTTGGGAAAAAAAAAACCGCAGCGAACAGAGTTTAGAAACGGATTTTTTTGGCGCCAAAATCCGCAGGGGGGGTAGGGAGTTTAAAAACGGGGGTTCGGGGCCCCAAAATCGCAGCGGAACAGAGTTTAAAAACGGATTTTTTAGCCCCAAAAATCCGCAGGGGGAAAAGGGATTCGGAAACCAAAAACCCGCGCGGAACAGAGTTTAAAAAGGGATTTTTGGCCCAAAAAATCCGCACGGAACAGAGTTTAGAAATGGAGTTTAGTCCCCAAAATCCCCCAGCGGAAGGGGTTTTTGGCACCAAAATCCGCAGGGGAAAAAGATTTTTTGGGAGGGATTTTTGGCGCAAAAATCCGCAGGGGAAAACGGTTGGGGCCCCACAACCCGGGCAGGGGAAACGGATTTTTTAGAAACGGAGTTGGGCCCAAAACCCCGAAAGGGAAGGGATTTCAGCGCCAAAACCATAAAAAAAGGGAATTTTTCCCCAGCATCAAAGCAAAGAATTTTTTAAACCCAAAACCCAAAAAAGAAAATGATTTTAGCCCCAAAAAACCGTAAAAAAAAAATTTTTTTGCGTCAGAACCCGAGATAATTTTATTAGTGTAAAAATTTCTGAAAAAAAAGGGAATTTTGGGGCAAAAAAATCCATAAAAAAAAAAAAAAAAAGATTTTTCCGTAAATCTGTTATAAAAAAAAAATTTTTTAAAAAACGTCAAAGCGAAAACTAAAATTAGCAAAAAAATTTCTTAAAATTGGCAAAAAGCGAAAAAACCCAAAATTTCATTTTTTATAAAACGGGGACCCCCGTCGGACATTTGCCTGTTTTCTTCTCTGGCAGCCTTGCTAAGCAGATGTTCAAACCCTCCCCCTCTGGGCTCCATAGCCTTGGTTTCCCCGCTCCCTGAGACAAGAGAGCAGAGCTAAAGCTCCAGGGCCTTTTTAAAACAGCACAAGGGGGCCCCTGGGCAAAGAGGTATACGCCCCCACCCTCCCTCCCCCCCCCCCAAAAAAAAAAAAAAAAACTACTCAAAAACAAATATAAAAAAAAAACCCACTCGGGTCACCTTTACTACAGAGACTACAACATTTGATCAAATATAGAAGTAAAATAACCCCTGCATTAGGCCTCCCCGGAGAATCTGATCATTCGTTTCCCTTAAATCCTTTTTTTTCCCTTTTTCCTCTCCTTCCCCAGCCCACCATATCCCCTTGTCCCGCCAAATCCCGCCCCTGCAGAATGTAATGCACAAACATCTTAAATCCTCACTTTTTTCAGCACTTCGCTACCCATTTTTCCCACCTCTGTTTTGGCCCCCCCACATATAGTAAGTAAAGGGAGTAACTTGCCCACCATTAAGTAGGTAGGTAAACCGGGCCCCCTGTAGGTAATAAGCTGCCCCTTTTAGGTAGGTTTATAGCCCCCCCCCGTAGATTGAAGGGGCCCCCCCTGGGAATATCCCCCCAAAAGGGTTGTAGGCCCTCCTTCATTATCCCCCCCATAGATAGGGGGCCGTAATTGGCAGCAAAGGGGCCCTAAATTTTGGGGAGGCAGACCGGTATAAAAGGGGGGAGGCAAAGGGGAGTAAAATAGGGAGGGAGGGGATAAAATTTGCCAGGGAGGGGCCCCAAATTTTAAAAAAATTTGGGAGGGAGGGCAGTAAAAAAACCAAGGGAGGGCAGTATATTGGAAAGGGAAAGGGGAATATTGGTAGGCAGGGCAGTAATGGGGAGGGGGGCAGTATTTAGGGGAACAGAGGAGTATAAAGCCCGGGAGGGGGGAGTATATGGGGGAAGCAGGGGAAATATTTGGGGGCCCGGGGAAATATAAAAGCCAGGCAGGGGCAGTAAAAGGGGGCAGGGGATATAAAGGGCCGGAGGGGAGTATATAGGTCAGGCCCGGGCAGTATATGGGGCGGGAGGGGGTAAAATACCAGGCAGGGCAATATATGGGGAGGCAGGGGAGTATATACCCGGCAGGGCATTTTATGGGCAGGAGGGCAGTAATTTGGGAGGCAGGGCCGTAAAATAGCCAGGGAGGGAGTAAAATGGGGAGGCAGGGCATAAAATAGCCAGGCAGGGCAGTAAATATGGGGGAGCAGGTCAGTATAAGGCCAGGGGCAGTATATAGGGGGCAGGGGAGGGGAATTAAAATGGCAGGCCCGGGCAGAAAGGGCAGGCCCGGCAGTATAATAGGTGGCAGGCAGGGGTGGGATATGGGGCAAGCAAAGGGGATATATAGGTGGGAGGGAGGGCAGTAAAAAGGGGAGGCAGGGCAGTATAAGGGGGGCAGGCAGGCAATATATAAACCCCGGCAGGGGGCCGTAGGTTTTTAAAAAAAAAAAATAATCTTACCCCACCTGAAAAAACCCTCCTCTTCCCACGCCGTCCCCAGCCGGGGGCCCGCTCACAAACAAAAAAGGGGGGGCCGCGAGCAACGCGCGATTTATGTCCCCACATCGCGCGCCTGCCCCGCAGCCTCCTTGGGGGGTTGAACAGCCAGGAGCAAAGATCCCGGGGGTTCTGCCCCCGGCCGCGTTTTCAACCCCGCGGGGCAGGGGGCGGCCCCTGAAAGCTGCAATTTGGGTGGGTCCTGTGATCCGGCCGGAAACCGTGTTGGGGAAAGGAGGGGGGGGCCAGCCCACAGACCGGTTGGGCCCGGGACTCCCGGGGCCCCCCCAGGGGGGAAACCCCCGCCCCCCCGGCGACGCTCCCGACCAAACGCTGCAGCTGTCGCACCATCGGTCAGTAGGGGCTGCCCAGGAGGGGCCCCCCAAGCTTTGTGGGGGCCCCCAGGCACCCGGCCCCCAAACCCGGCCCAAAGGAAAAAACCCCCCTGCGGCCAAAAACAAAGGGGGGGGCTTTTAGGATCTCAACCCGAAAATAAAGAGATGGGAATCATTTTAAGCTCTTTTCCTACAAATGTTTCTTTTTTGGGAGCTTCCTGAGGGGTCCTGCAATCACCGAGCAGAGGGCTATCTCTGGAGGGGGGCACTCTTATACACGGAACCCCTAAAAACTCTCTTTACAACTCACAATCAAAATTACAACCCCCGACTAAGAATAAAAGGGTTAAAAGAAAAAACCCACATTTTTTGCAAAAAAAAAAAAAAAACATTTGCGACAATGCCTTTAAGGAAGAAAAACTAGGTACTTTTTTATTTTTTCCCTCATCTCTCTACTATCTTGAAAATTCGGGTCTTTAAAACAACATTTAAACTGGATGTTTTTTTCCCAAAATTGGGCTCTAGACCCTTTTTTTCCCCCTTTTATGGGGAGTAAAATGTTAAAGATACAACATGATTCCTAGCCCAACTGTAAATCTCTACCACAAGATGACAGAGGGTGGAATTGGGGAGACTTCAAACACGTGTTAGAGAAAAACTTTTTCTTGAAATTCCCCTTTTGCTCCTCTGTTACATTTTGTGGGAATCAAAATAAATTTTTGAACTTCTTTATTTAAAAAGGGCCAGTCCCCTTTTTTTTTCCCAACCTTAACCTCAATCCCTCCCCGAATGGCCCCCTTAGGAGATTGCTGCTTTAACAAAATCTCAAAAACCCAAAAAGCCACATACGGGAAAAAGACCCCCGCAACCTAATGACTTTTTCTCTCCTCGGTTTTTCTTTTCCCGCCCCCCGACACTTGAAAGGCTTTTTTCTCAACTGCAATCATCTTCTACAATGGGATATTTGTTTACTGATCGTATTTATTGCCTCCTCCCCATTACGGGCAGGGAAAAGTATTGGGTTGAAGAGGAAAACCTTTTCCCCCTTTTCCCCTTCCCCCCTACCCCCCCTTGCTTTTTCTTTTTAAAATTTCACAATTTTTGGCAGTTAAGGGGCCCTGGACCCTTTTATTAAAAACTCTTTTTTGGGACTACCCCACCCCAGCATGGGCCGCCAAATTTTAAAAAGGGGAGTAAAAGGGGTTTTCTGCTCACAAGGGGCCCGGGCCCAAAATGTGAGACAAGGGGGGGCCCCCTGCCGGCAAACGGGCCCCCCCTTTTTTTCAGAGGTCCCGGAAAAAAAAAACAGGCCCCAGGCCCCTGTTCTATTTAAAAAACTCTAAAACATCAGGGCCGCACAAAGGTTTAAAACTCCGGGAGCCTCACGGCTGGGTTGGGGAGGCCCCCCTGTAAAGGGGGAGGGGGGAGGGACCTGGTCACAAAGGGCAAGGGGGGGCCCAGGGGGAAGTTCAGCAAGCAGAGGGGGTTTTTGTTTTCACATAGTAAAGTAAAGTAAGTGGTGTATGTATGTACTGTGTATAAATTTTGTAAGTGTTTGTATAAAATTGGGATGGATGAGTAAGAAAGTGTAAATACCCGCGCATGGATGTGGAAAACTGTGCATGGGTGTTTAAAAAAAATTTTGTATGGAAGTGTGTGGTGTATACGGCAAGGATGTTTGGTAACTCTTTGGGGGGTAAAATACCGTAAATGGATTGGGGTGTTAAAATACTATGCATAGAAAATTGTATAAAAAAATTGAATGTTTTGTTATATACTGCATGAAAAAGTTACAATGAAAATAAAATGATTGTAAAAAATAGCATGTGGGGAAAAATAAAAAGTTTTGTGTGCGGAGTGTTTGTATAAATGTGGTTTGCAACGTGTGTGTATATATTTTTTCATGTAGTTTTTTGTAAAAAGGTTATAAACCCAGCCTAAAAAAAAAAAATTGTCCCCAAATGCAAAATTTTTTTATGCCCAAATTTTATCAGATGAAAGAAATTTTTAATAGGTAGGGTAGATAAAAAAAAAACAGATAGTGTGAGATGGGGTAAAATAGATACAAAGGGTAAATTTGAAAAAGGAGATAATAGACAGAAGTAGATAGAAAAAAGAACAAAGAGAAAAAAAAAAAAAGAGGGGGGGCTGTAATGAAATGTTAAAAAAACAGAAAGATGAAACACAAAAAAGAAAAGCTCACCTAGAGATGTTTTGCAAGGGAATGTAGAAAGGGACAACAAAACCCTTTTGCCTTGGTTTTGGGTTCCCCGCCAAGCCTCTGATTGGCCCCCTGGTGGTTCCCCACTCCGGGGCCGAATGGACGACAACGCCACAAACAGTGAAGGGGGGAGAAAAAACGAACCCCCGGGACCCAGTTTTCCCGAATAAAAACCCTTTCCCCTCGGGAGCACCGGGTGGAGTTTTAATAAAAGTTTTTTTTATTCCAATAAAAAAATTTTAGTGACAAAAAGGGGTGTTTAAGCCTTTTTTACTTAAAACACTTAAAAAATAACTCACGCTTCCTCAATACCCGGGGCTTTTTTTTGGGTCTCTTCACAAATTTGGGTACCTAGGAATTTGATAGGTATAAAAATAGATTTGGGTAATAGATAGTAGATAGATAGATAGAAAAATAATAAAAGATAAAATAGATAGATAGATAGTGGTAGAAATAGGGAAAAAAATAAAAATATAGAAAGATAAAGGGTATTGAATAAAGTATAGGGGTAAAAGAAGTTTAATAATAAAGGAAAGAAAAATTGTGCTTAAAAAATAATTAAAAAAAGAAAGTAAAACAAAGGGAAAAAAAATAAAGGTAAAATGTAATATAAAAAAGTAAAACCCTTGTTGGGTTTTTTTCTTTGATGAGCGGGGCCCCAACCAAACTTGTAAAAATCCCCGTTTTGAAAAAACCCCCTTTGGCGACCTTAAAAAACTGCTTTGGGCAAACTTTCTTTTTTTCCCAAAGCCCAAAGACCCCGGGACCCCTGCCCTTTAAATTCCAGCACACAGGAAATGAAAGGGGGAAATCTTATTGGTTTTTTATGGGCAACAAAGAAAAAATCTTAGGCAATTTTAACCCAAAGGGTTAAAACCCCGGGGGGTAGATACGCCCCCAAATTTCAGCAGGTGTTTTGGGAGTCGGCTGACCCCACGTGGGGCGGCACCGCTGGCCCCAAAACAAAGCATTTCCAAAAATTTAAAACAGAAATTTTTATTGATTTTAAACAATAATCAAAAGGGTTTAAAAAAATACAGAGTAAAGAACCTACCCCGCCCACAAAATTTATTGGGGAAATTTAACAAAGCTAAAACAAAACCCAAAAAAACAGTGTCATATTTAAAAAACTATAAAAGTTGTACAAAGGGAATAAAGTAAAAAATTTAAGGGGTCAGCCCGGAAAACTAATACTTTTTAAAACATAGTTGCCAACCCTTTTTAAAATGAAAAAGCAAGGGGATAATTTGTGGGCCCCCGCCCATCTTTTAAAGGTACCACGCCCCTTCAAAAAAGCCACCCCAAATCCCCCCTAACCCGAAAAGCGGGTTTGGGAAAAAACCAGGGATATGCCCTTAAGCCGGAAATTTGCCCCCCATAACCAGGGAGTGGCCCCCTTTCCCGGCAGGTGATTTCCCCCCCTGTAGCCCGGTAGAGCCCAAAAAATTTTAGCCAGGTGAACCCCCCCATTGTTTGCCAGGGAGTCCCCCCCCCTGGGCCATTTTGGCCCCCTTTTTTTTTTCCCGGAAATGCCCCATTGTTTTCAAGGTATGCCCCCCCCCTTTGCCGGTAAGGGCCCCCCTTGTTTTGCCCCGGAGTGGCCCCCCCTCGTTAAACCAGGTATGCCCCCATTGTTAGCCAGGAAATGCCCCCATTGGGAGCCGGGGAGTGCCCCCCCGGTTTGGGCCCCCTTTTGCCCCCCAAAGCCCCCCTTTTTAGCCCGGAAAGGGGCCCCCATTGTTTTCCAGGAGACCCCCCCTTTAGCCAAATTTGTGCCCCCCCCTTAGCCAGGGAGTTTTTTAACCCCCCCTTTAGTAGCCAGGTTTGTGCCCCCAATAGTAGCCAGGTAGTGCCTCCATTGTTGCCAGGGAGTGCCCCCCATTGAGCCAGGTAGTGCCCCCCATTGTTGCCAGGGGATGCCCCCCGTGTTGCCAGGTAGTGCCCCCATTGTACCCGTAGACCCCCCATTGTAGCCAGGTTTGACCCCCATTGTAAAAACCCGGTAGAAACCCCCCCTTGTACCAGACAGGCCCCCCTTTTACCAGGTATTTCCCCCCCTTGTTACCAAGGGTTTTCCCCCATTGTGTAAGTAGAAACCCCCCCTTGTAGCCCGGTAGACCCCCCATTGGAGCCAGGAGTGCCCCCCATTGTTAGCCAGGTTTGTCCCCCTCGTTTGCCAGGTATTGCCCCCCATTGTTAGCCAAAGGGAGACCCCCCATTTAGCCAGGAAACCCCCCATGTAGCTTTAAAATGCCCCCCCTAAAACATAAAAAAATAAAAAAAAAAATTTCCCCTTACCTGACCAGGCTCCTGCAGAGCGGCCCCCCTCCTGGACACTCCTCAGCAGTGTTTACAGGGGAAGTGAGTGCACCGCGGTTTCCCTTCCCCCTTTACAGTGGGCCTTGTTTACAGCGACAGGGGGCGCCGACATAAAAGGGGTAGGGGCAGGGGGGAGCGCCCCCTTTCCTTTCCTCCTCCCGCTCATCGGACCCCGGGGCAGGTGGGGCGGAAACCCCGCGCCCCCTTTTTAAACCCCCCCGTGGGAACGGACCGGCGGGGCCGGGGTAGCGCACAGCGCTACCCGGCGCCGCGGCCATTTAAAGGACCCCCGGGCCCCCCTGCGGGGGCGGAGAAATGCCCAATCCCCTCCCCTCCCCCGGGGGGGCGGGGGGGGGGGAAAAACCCAAAAACGGGGCCCCCCCCGCCAAAAACGGGAGAGTTGGGATGGGATCTTTTAAATGAAACTTTTCCCGAAAATCCCGACATTACCTTTTTTTTGATCATAATCCCCGAAGAAACGACAAGCATTACTTTTGCCCCGCGCGTACAATACGATTGTATTGTACACGGGAGAGGAGGCTTATCCATAGTTCTCTATGAGAACTATGGATTACCCGTAATTATGGGGCCCTATATTTGGGCCCCTTTAAAAAGACCGCAGTAAAGCCGCGAAATACGCCCCAAAATAAACCTGTGAAAATTAGAAACCCAGACATTTTTTATACATGTGGCCCTAAATGATATACACAGACACCCGGGACCTTTTAACATTCCCGAAGAGATTCTTTAGCAACACAATCTTAATTACCAAAAAGCTGAAATTTCTTTCAACAATGACTTACCATAAATTGTCAACCCCCTCCCGAATTTTGGGACCACCAGCAGGCCAATGGGGGTTTTTTTAAAAAGACGTTGGGCCCCTACTACATAGGACGCTTTCTCAGGTGCCACCTGGGCGCTTTTACCCCCCCGTGAGTCTGCTGACTTTTGTGCAGGGCCCCTGGGCCCCACAGTGGGCCTCAGCCCCGTACGCTCCCTGAAGCCACTCCTTTCAAAAAGGGGAAAGGGAATGGATCGTTTTTCCTCCTGCCTTTTACTCCGGTTTTGCACTGTTCATAAAGTTTTATCGTTGCAGGGGCGTGGTGCACCGGGGGTACTCACCCCCCCCTGCGACCTGAATTCCCCCTCGGTTCCCGGGAGCCGCTGCCCCACCCAGGGGATAAATTGGGGCTGGAAAAAACACAGGGAACTTTGGGGAGGTAATATTTTTTTTTAAATTTTAAATTTTTAAATTTGTACAAAGGGGCCCTCTTTCCTGGCTTTCAAGCGGGCATCTACCTGGCTGTAAGGGGCATCTAGCTGGCTACAAGGGAGCACTATCTGGCTGTAAGGGGCATCTATCTGGCTGTAAGGGGGCATCTATCTGGCTACAAGGGGGCACTAACTGGCTACAAGGGGGCACTAGCTGGCTACAAGGAGCACTACCTGGCTACAAGGTAACTCTACCTGGCTACAAGGGAACTCTACCTGGCTACAAGGGGGCATCGACCTGTCTATAAGGGGTACCTGGATAAAGGGGGCTACTACCTGGCTATAGGGGGTACTACCTAGATAAAGGGGGCTACTAACTGGATATAGGGGGCTACTAACTGGATATAGGGGGCAGTACCTGGATAAAGGGGGCTACTACCTGGCTATAGGGGGCACTACCTGGCTAGTGGGGGCAACAACCTGGCTTTCATCCAGAGCCGTTATGCAGTAAGTCGGAGTGGGTGTGGCTTTTTCAAAGGGGCTTGTCACACCAACAAGATGGGCGTGTTCATGCAAATACTTTGCCGCGGTGCGCCACCCCTTCGGATCTCCCACTTTTCCACTTTCAAAAGTTGGCAAGTATGACTTAGCTGCTAGTGCTAACTGAGATAAGGGCCTGTCTGTTTGCTCTGTTTTCGGGCCGTGCACACACAATTTGCGGAAAAACTTCCCTCCCCCTTCACATTGACGTGTTCATATTCCGCCCGAAAACCAGGCGGAAGAATGAACATGTTCAATGTTTTTCGGACTGTCAGTGTAGTGGGGACCGCTGCACGGGTTTTCCATAGCGGTCGATTTTAAAGTTTGTCAGCCGGTTTACAGACAGTTTTAAAAACCGAAAATAGTCTGTAAAATTGGCTGCAGACCCGTGCTGTGGGGACAAGCCCTAAGACTGCCACGCTGAGCTGTCTGTCACACACGGAGCTATCAGCCTGACTAGGAAGTAAGTCTCAGAGCCCATCCTCTGCCTGTACTCTGGGACAAAGGAAGGGTTTCTGAAGCAGAAGGAGCCATTTTGTCCAGTTATACTGAGTGTCCCCTTGACAAAACGAGCAGATTTGGCTAAATAAAGGTACCGTATATACTCGAGTATAAACCGAGTTTTTCAGCACAAAAAATGTGCTGAAAAATCCCCCCTCGGCTTATACTCGAGTCACTGTCGGCACTCGGGCGCTGCGATGGCCCGGGCGCCGACAGGGATACTTAAGTTATACGCGACTCCTCAGGGAGCGCTTATAACTGAAGGCCGAGTACAGCTGACAGCCTCTGGGCACTGCAGTGGCCCAGGCGCTGTCGGCTATCTCTTCACTTGTGTGCGACTCCTCCGGAGCGCATACAAGTGAAGAGATAACACTGCGGAGCAGAGAGTGAGCGCTCCGTGCTCCGCAGTGGACTCCGGGCGGCCGCACACTCGCGGCTGTTCGGAGTTTCCGGCACAGGCAGCGTGTGTCATCACGATGCGTGCGCGGCCTGATGACATCACCCGGCCTATGGGGACATTAAACTGCCTATATTTGCCTATGTAATTTTATTGGTATCTGATTTTATTTTTAAAATTAACCAGTAGCCGCTGCGTTTTCCACCCTAGGCTTATACTCGAGTCAATAAGCTTTCCCGGTTTTTGTGGCAAAAGTAGGTGCCTTGGCTTATACTCGGGTCGGCTTATGCTCGAGTATATACGGTATTTAGTAATTTTTATAATTATCATCAAAAATTCTTTATATATTTTATTTTCTTCTTTTCCCGGAGAATCTCTTTAAGAACCCAGCCATAGTTTCAATGTATACTTGCAATTACCCCACTGTTCAGTAAGGTTACATGTAGGGAAAGTGGTAGTTTTCTACTATACGACCCATTCAGCTATATTTGGAGCATGTAACCCCTGTATAACCCACTTTGAAGCGGTGAGACTCATTTTCCGTTGTGTGCAAGATATGTGAATATACCGTCTAAATCCAAGTGGTCTATATGCCTTTCGGATTAAAGAAACTCAAAACGTGTCTACAGAACCATGAGTTGGTCCAATGTCCATACTATGATTAAAATTTTGCATTATTTGGTAATGAGTGTTGTTTTTTCTATTTTTTTCTATTTAATTGGCGTCTTTATTCATCAATTTTAATCATGTTTAATAAATGTTATGTTTTAGATCAGGTTTTGAAAAATTCTGCAGAGTATTTTTTGATGAAGTACCTGATTAAACGTAGTCTGTGCAAGTATACGTTTTAATTATAATTTAAAAAAATAACACTCACCTCTCTCCAGTTCCTCCGCCAAACACGTGTTTCAGAATCCGGAGTGGACAGCATGTCGTCACGTCTCTTATGGCGCGTACTAGGCCATAAGCCTAGCAATAGGCTTGCGGCCCAATACAGACAGCAGAGCAGGCACCGCGACTACATTATTGCATTGCGTTGTATGTGCCACTGCCTGTAAGAGCAAGCCGCAAGCCTATTACAGAGGGTTCACCGGCCGGGACTAGAGGATCTCAGCCGTTGTGCCTGCCCCGCAGAAATACAGCTATATGGTGAGAGGGTACTGCGACCGCTGCGACCCCTATAGCTACGCCACTGTTCAAGGAAGTTCACATGTTAAAAACCCTTGTGCATTCCAATGGCGATTCACTTGAACTACAGCTTGGATTTTCCACACCATGGCTTTCAAATCAGTGTTGTGGGGAAAAAAAAGAATCTATTGTCATTTTTTTTTTTTTACTAATTAAAACAAGATAGTACTGCATATTCTTTTCTTCTGAGCCATTATTATTTTTTGATTGTAGATTTTCTTGTTGTCTATATATGATTATGGGGACAGCCTTCTTGCCTGAGCTGCTTTTAACAGCATTAGAAGAGAGATTCTTTACAGCAGCTTTGTGGGTATAAGATTCTGTGAACAGGAGGGGACCTATTGACTTCTATAGTAGAGTTTTCTAGGCATGCTCTGTGACCTGGAAAGATGTTAGTGTGCAGAGAAGGGGAACTGTGACTATCTTCTATTGTGAATGATAGATCCTCTATTGTTTATACACTTTGGTGTCACCTCGCAGTGTAACCCTACTTGTCCTGAGGATGCTAACAAGTTTTCTCTACAGAACAGGAAGTGTCAGACTTATTAGACCTAGTGTCCAAAACTGTAAGGCTGAGTTCACACGGCTTAATTGTGGGACGTATTTTGCCCCGCAATTACGCCGTGTGTACGGGGGCGGGACGGGGGCGTGGCAGGGGGTTCGGCAGCCCGCAGGCCCAATAGACATGCATTATTCTCGGCACGGACATGCCATAAATAATTGACATGTCACTTCTCTCCCCGCTCGCCGTATTGTGCGAGCGGGGAGAGGAGCCATAATCCATAGTTCTCTATGAGAACTGGGAATTACCGTAAAGACTGGGACTTATCACACCCCAAATTCCGCGCATTACGGCGCGAAATACGGGGCGAGATACGGCCCAAAATAAGCAGTGTGATCATAGCCTGAGACTTCAGGATTTAAAAAAAAAAGTATTGATAGTGATATGAAAAATGTAACCCTTTACCGACATAGGACGTACGTATGTACGTACCTCCTGATCCCGCTAAACAGCGCCATCCCGTGCTGATTAACCCCTTAGCGTATGTTCACACTGCGTTATTGGATGCGATTTCGGGTCCATGTTGGATTTGAAAATTGCATCCAAAAACGTAGCGTCAATCGGATCCAACACGCAGGTGCGCGTTTGGATCCATGTTGGATGCAGCAGGATCGTACCATATACTTTATTATAGGGCTCCAGCTGCGTCTTTCGGGCCAAGATTTGACATGTCAATTTTTGGAACGAATTCGAAAGACGCAATGTAAACATGCATCGACGATCACTTATGGGAAAGCCAATAAGTGTTTTACATTGCGAGCAGTGTTAAATTACGCATCTAAAAGCGTATGTTCACAAGGACCCAAAACGCTGTGTGAACATACCCTTAGACGCCAAAGCAAAATCAATGAGAAACAGTGCAGCGCACTGTTCCTCATTGCGATCGGGACATCAGCGGTGAAATCGCTGAGTCCCGATAATCTAACATGACAGCGGGAAGCCTTGTAAAGGCTTCCATTGCCACCATGTTTTGAATTTCCCCACTTCCGGCCCGAGGGAGGAAGTGGGGAAACCGCCATCTTTGTTTACACCTAATGTATTGTATATGCAATGCATTAGGCTGTATAAATTATTACGCTCCCTAGTGGTGAAGCGCCATAGGAGGGGCTTAAAGTTAAAGTAAAAAAAAAATTTTTTTTTAAATGAAAAAAAAAAATTTTAAAAATTAAATGGCCCCCTTTCGCTATTTTCAAATAAAAATAAAAAGTTAACATATTTGGTATGCCGCACTGAAAAAGTCGATTTATTAGATATAAAAATTTAACCAACCTAACACCATAGAAGAACAAAAAAATCCAAATGCCAAATTGAGTTTTTTTTTGGGGCATTTCACTCCATAAAAAAATTTGGGAAAAAAAGCAAACAAAAAATCCCCATGCACTCCAAAACTGCTAGCAATAAAAAGTACCTTTTTCCCCACACTGCCTCACTGTGTCCGTGGGGTTAGTACAAAAAAGTTATTTGGCGCCAAAATTTTAAAATAGAAATGTTTTGGAATTTTTTTTTCGGTACCAAAAAATGACAAAACCGAAAATGTTTTTGGCATTGCTGGATGCGCATCAACCTGTCGATAACACAAAATTTTTTTCCCCAAGAAGAACACCGTAAAAAAGCAACCTCCCCCAAACTGGGACAAGTACAGTTTTTTTTACATTATTCCGCACTTTGAATTTTTTGGGGGTGTTTTCCCAATATATTCTATGGTAATATGAATAACATCATTAAAAGTACGCTTGTCCCATAAATAAAAGCCCTCTATGTCTAAGTAGGGGGAAAAAAAAAAAAGTTTTTGGCTTTCAGGAGGCAAGGGTTTGGAAAAAATTTAGAGCAAATAAAATTTTGACTAAAAAAAAACATTATTTGGGCTCGCACTCCCCATTTTTTGAAAAAAAAGTATAGGTGCACCAGGCGAGGGAATAACATACATATATTCCAAATGCCAGCAGCACACTATCAACTAAGAAATCATCAAAGGCATATAGGAATTTTTGAAAAATGCATTACTGCTAAGGATATATGAAAATTTGGGGTTCTTAGTTCACAAATTTTGATCAAAAGTGCTTAAGCTCACCTCCCGATTTCGTCAAGGGGACTCCAGTACAGGTAAGTCCTAACACTAAAACGTTACCTCTCTCGGAGCCTGTTCAGACTTCAACAATTCAGGGAGTGAAAAGGACTAGCTACTGAACACACTACACTGATTTAAAACCTGTGGAGAGTGCAAAAAGCCAATGAGGCAGCCACTCCTCATACAGACTTAAAAGACATTATTTGGCTCTGCACATCCAAAAACATTTTTTGAAAAAAATAAGTATAGGCGCACACTGGCGAGGCTGCCTCATTGGCTTTTTGCACTCCGCCCATCTCCACAGGTTTTTAATCAGTGCAGTGTGTTTCAGTAGCTAGTCCTTTTCACCCCCTGAATTTTTGAAGTCGAACAGGCTCCAAGAGAGGTAACGTTTTAGTGTTAGGACTCACCTGATATGGGGCCCCTTGACGAAATCGGGGAGGTAGCTTAAGCACTTTGATCAACATTGTGAACTAAGAACCGCAAATTTTTCATATATTTAAAATTATATTTTAATATATATATATATATATATATATATATATATTTATATATATATACAATACATAACATAAAAAATTTTTAAAATTTAAATAAAAGAAAATACAAATATTACCCTCACACTACCATAGCAGGAGATTTACCAACTCTTCAGGGGGCCCTTTTCAGGAAGTCTATCTGATGATCAGGGAGAGTTGCTAAGTATTTATTAAACTTTGTAATTTATACTTATTAAAAATTATTTACTGTCATGCTATGCAAACCAGACAAAGAGCCCTGTCCTTTCTTCCCCCTTATACTCTGCAAATCATGTGATGTTCATTGTTCACATGGCCTCACTGAACTTTACATCCCAGGCTCAGTTCATGAACACTCCCCTGTAGTGTGCATGACCTAAGCAGAGAACAGTTGCAATCTGGTTTCAATCAGTATTGCCAGCTTGACGTTTGAAAGTGAATAGAAGTAATCATGTTAGAGTAATTACAGGGGTGTGGGAACTGTCTGTTTATACAGTACAGACCAAAAGTTTGGATACACCTTCTCATTCCAACAGTGTTTCTGTATTTTCATGACTATAAAAATTGTAGATTCACACTGAGGCATCAAAACTATGAATTAACACATGTGGAATAATATACTTAACAAAAAAATGTGAAACAACTGAAAATATATTTAGAGATGGGCGAATCGATTCTAACGAAGTGGAATTCGTTTAGAATTTCAGGAAAACTTCGATTCTGAACGAAGTCGAAGTTTGGGTGATTCGTGGGAACGAAGCTTGTTTTAATTGATAAAATGACTGCGAGCACATGGCGTTACATGGGGCAAAGAACTCTGGGATTTAAAAAAGGAATAAAACCCAAATGACAGTGCAGAGATGAAGCCAATCAGAGACCGCGGGATTCTGTGGGCGTCCCGCACTATATAAGTCCGGACGCCATGCTCGCTTTTCACACTGCTCTCACTGTGCTGAGTAGTGAAGCTGTTGCTGCTGAGATCTCACACTAAACAACTAACTTTTATACAGATTTTTGGGGGATGTCACAGCTTGTCTCAGAGACTGCTTCTCTTACATTTTGATTTTCTGGAGTATTGGAATTGAAGTCCAGTGGGCGTCCAATTCAGCTGCATATACATTTTAATGCTGTCCGCTCAGTTCTTGAGCACATTGAATATCCAAGGGGTTTTCTAAGCCTGTTGTTGCTGTTGTATTCAGTTAAAGAACAGTGTTTTTTACAAAACCAAAATACCATTTAATTTTTGGCTGCTCATTCTTTTGCCCCAATTTAGATTTCCCAAAGGCTTAATTCAGTTTTTTTTGTCTGCTGTTGTGGACACTAAAAGAAACGGTGTTTTTCAACGCCAAAGAAGAAATTTTGCCTGTAGCATAATTCATATCCGAAGGTTAATTACGCATTTTTCTGCTGTTGTGCTCAGTAAAATACACATCGTTTTAACACCTACAAAGCTGGTAATTTTTGGCACCTTTATTTCATTTGGCCAATTTAGATCCAAGGGGTTTAATTACGCGTTTTTCTGCTGTTGTGGTCCGTAAAATACACGTCGTTTTAACACGGTACATAGCTGGTAATTTTTGGCACCTCATTTCTTTTGCGCAATTTAGATTCAAGGGTTAAGTGTTTTTTTGTTGTTGTGGTCACTAAAAGAAAAGGTGTTTTTCAATGTCAAAGAAGAAATTTTGCCTGTGGCATAATTCATATCCGAAGGTTAATTAAGCCTGTTTGCGCTTTTCTATTCAGTAAAATACACAGTGTTTTTAAACGGCACATACAAGTACATTTTTCCTGGCCATTTGTGGAGCGCAATTTATATCCAAGGCTTAACTAAGCTTGTTAGTAGGTTCATTAGAAGTCAAACACAGGGTGTGTATTTATCATATACAGATATCTTCATTAAACAGAGTCTGTACATTTTAGAACAAACAGTATGTCAGACAGAGAGGCGGGAGGCTCTTCACCTGCGAGTTGCAGTGGCACAAACATTCCTGGAGCAGGCCCAGGTCGCAGCACAGCAAGGGGACGTCGCAGCAGGGGTCACTTGGCGAGGCCAGAACTGCCAGTGTCATCTAGCGGCCGTGTGTTGTTCAGCAACCCAAGGGTTCTTGATTGGTTGACTAGGTCATCCACTTCCTCCCAGATGACATCTTACAACCCCAGCCAACAGTCGGTGGGAACGTCAGACACAATCCTTAGTTGGCATGGCCCGGGAGAGGGTCAGCGGCCCTCACCTGTCCTCAACCCGCCATTGTCCCATCCGGTTCCCTCAGCCAGAGATCTACTATGTGGTCTGAGCTCAGCGCCACTATACAGCGAGGATTAACAATTTGAGGAGGACAGTCAGCAGCTACTTGGCAGTGAAGAAATGGGGCCAATATACCCTGTTTCTTGCAGTAGGCGGCAAAGTATAGATGTGGAGAGGTCATGTTGTAAGGGGTCAGCCTCTGCATACCAAGACCATTGAGGAGGACAGCAGTGAAGATAAAACAATAATCGATGATGATGTAGCCGACCGCACTTGGGAGCCGGGTGAAGCAAGGGCTTCATCATCGTCAGGAAAAGAGGGAGTCAGCTTGCGCCTCAGGCAGCAGTTCAGCCAGCAAGTTGGTTGTGTGGCCGTGAGTCAGCAGGGTAGCAGCAGTGCGAGGTCAGGAGCCAAGCAGTCACGGGGTAGAAAACCCGCTTCGCAGGTCCAAGAAAGTAGCGGCACAGGGGCTCAGCGAGGCAGCGGCGGTAGTAGTCACTCAGTGCGGAGCGTTGGCGGTAAAATCAGCTACTCGGCGGTGTGGCAGTTCTTTGCTAAGACACCAGAGGAGCCGAATATGGGTATATGTAGAATCTGTGGGCAGAAAGTGAAGCATCGTCAGGGAGCTAACGTTGGCACCACGGCCCTGCGTCAACACATGCAGCGTCACTATCCGGTGGCCTGGGAGAACCGTGGCTCAGATGTGGTGGTCCATCCTGCCGCCGCAGCAACAGCAGCAGCGCCCAGTGGCACGCATGCCATTGCAGCCAGTCAAGGCTCCACCACCTCTGTAGAAGGAAGCTGTTTCTCTTTGCCATCATCTCCCGGTCCAGATGCTCCTGCTCCTCGCTACTCATGGCGCCAGCAGTCGTTCAACTAGGCGATTGCAAAGAGACAACAGTATGCGTCCAACCATCCTAAGGTGCAGAAGCTGACCGTGCTCCTGTCCAAGTTGTTGGTACTGCAGTCCCTCTCTTTCCAAATGGTGGACTCTGCACCGTTCAGCGAATTAATGGCCTGTGCTGAGCCGAGGTGGAGAGTTCTAAGCCGTAATTTCTTTTCCAAAAAGGCAGTACCAGCCCTTCACAAATATGTAGAACAGAAGGTGGGCCAGTCCTTGAGCTTATCGGTTTGTTCCAAGGTGCATGGCAGCGCGGACGTGTGGAGCTGTAACTACGGTCAGGGCCAGCACAAGACTTTTATGGCCCACTGGGTGAATGTGCTTCCTGCCCAGCCACACCAACAACTTGGACAGGAGACGTCACTTTCTCCTCCATGTTGTCAAACTGCTGCTCCTGCGCCAATGTCCGCCTCCTCCTCCTCCACCATCTCAGCCTCCACAAGTACTGCTCCATCATACCACATGTGTAGGGCACAGCGTTGTCACGCAGTTCTACACCTGGCTTGTCTCGGCAAACAAAGTCACTCAGGGGAGGAACTGCTCCGTGTCATGCAGCAAGAAATCGATGTGTGGCTTTCTCCACGCCAACTGCAAATCGGAACCATGGTGACGGACAATGGGAGGAACATGGTGTCCGCGCTACACCGAGAAGGGATGGTCCATGCGCCCTGCATGGCGCACGTGTTCAATCTGGTTGTGAAAAGGTTCCTGAAGTCTTCCACCGATCTTCAGAAGATTCTGAAAATGGCCAGGAAACTTGGCATGCATTCCATCCATTCCTACAAAGCCAGGAACACCCTCCTCAAGTTGCAGTGGCAGAACAGCCTCCCCCAACACCCACTGATATGCGATGTTTCCACCCGTTGGAATTCCAGCCTGCACATGTTGAACCGACTGTATGAACAGAGAAAGGCCATTAATAATTTCTTGATGATCCAGGCGGACAGGAGTACTCTCCTGTGTAACTTTGATGTCAGCCAGTGGCAGCTCATGCGTGACACCTGCCGTTTGCTGAGGCCATTCGAGGAGGCCAGGTTATTTGTCAGTCGCCAGGACTACGGGATGAATAACGTCATTCCACTGTTTCATGTCCTGGAACAGATGCTGAATCTGTCTGGGCAGGGGACTGGAGACGTGGCGACTACATCGCGTGGCCACATGAGTCCGGTGGGGACTGACCTGGAGGAGGAAGATGAGGATATTGGAGCAGATGCATTGTCTGGTGAAATGAGTGGATTTTCTACCCAGGTGAAAGGAGAGGAGGAGCAGGAGCAGCTGGAGGAGGTAGATGGAGATGAGGAAGAAGAGGCAGATGACCCGCAAGCACCATCTGCAAGTCCGCTGGACTACTGGGCAGCCAAACCGGATGTGTGGCCGCAACTTGCCGAGTTTGCAGTGGAGAAGCTGTTCTGCCCGGCCAGTAGTGTGGCATCAGTGTGGGTGTTCAATGCGGCGAGGGCCATCGTTACCCCAAGGAGAACACTCTTGTCCATGGGAAATATGGAACGACTGATTTGTCAAGATGAATCAGGCGTGGATCAGCCAGGATTTCCACACACCAATGCCTTAGGTGTCAGATTACATCAGCCATGACGCCTCACCAAAACATTGAGAAATGAGACTGGATTCAAACTACCTGCCTCAGCCACTATTCTGATGCCGCCACCCGCCTGATGCCATACATATGCTGCCAGTTTCTCCTTCTGCCTACCACAAGGGACTGGTATTGCCACCCACTTCCACACTCTGTCATTGTGCCACTCTTTGACCTCATGCTGCTGCTGCTGTTGTTGCTGCTGCAGTCACCTCCACACCCTGTCGTTGTGCCACTCTCTGACCTCATGCTGTTGCTCCTGCCGTCACCTCCACTCTCTGTCATTGTGCCACTCTGTGGCCTACTCCTGTTTTTGCCACCTCCAGAATTTGTCATTGTGCCACTGTCAGACCTCATGCTGCTGCTGCTGCTGTTGATGCCGTGACCTACACACTGTGTCATTGTGCCACTCTTTGACCTCATGCTGCTGCTGCTGTTGTTGCTGCTGTGGTCACCTCCACACCCTGTCATTGTGTCACGGTCTGACCTAATGCTGCTGCTGCGGCTCCTGCCGTGACCTCCACACTGTGTCATTGTGCCACTCTCTGACCTCATGCTGTTGCTCCTGCCATCACCTCCACTCTCTGTCATTGTGCCACTCTGTGGCCTACTCCTGTTTTTGCCACTTCCAGAATTTGTCATTGTGCCACTGTCTGACCTCATACTGCTGCTGTTGCTCCTGCCGTGACCTCCACACTCTATCATTGTGCCACAAGCCCTCAGCTTGTTTTTTTCCAGCTGGCGCTGCTATGACTTTATCAGGCTGCATTCCCGCTTCAGTTTTTTGGTCAGTTTTGCCCTCTTAAGTGCCCAGGGAATTTTATAGTGAAGCGATTCTAAGAGCGGTGGCAGTCATATGCGTGTCATACTAAAACACAGCATTGTAGGAAGACCAAACCAAGCTCCCTCTGCATATTTAAGCATGGCACAATGTTCTACAGCACCCTAAAGGCTCTGTGTAGCCTGGAAATAACTGTTTTTTAATGCGATTCGTTCCGAAGTAATTCAGACGAAACAATTTTTGTCGGAAAATTTGAGAAATTCGCCCATCTCTAATTATATTCTAGGTTCTTCAAAGTAGCCACCTTTTGTTTTGATTACTGCTTTGCACACTCCTGGCATTCTCGTGATGAGCTTCGAGAGGTAGTCACCTGAAATGGTCTTCCAACAGTTTTGAAGGGGTTCCCAGAGATGCTTAGCACTTGTTGGCCCTTTTGCCTTCACTCTGCGGTCCAGCTCAACCATCTCGATTGGGTTCAGGTCTGGTGACTGTGGAGGCCAGGTCATCTGGCGCAGCACCCCTTCACTCTCCTTCCTGGTTAAATAGCCCTTACACAGTCTGGAGGTATGTTTGGGGTCATTGTCCTGTTGAAAAATAAATGATGGTCCAACTAAAAGCAAACCGGATGGAATAGCACGCCGCTGCAAGATGCTGTGGTAACTATGCTGGTTCAGTATTCCTTCAATTTTGAATAAATCCCCAACAGTGTCACCAGCAAAGCACCCCCACACCATCACACCTCCTCCTCCATGCTTTACTGTGGGAACCAGTGATGTAGAGTCCATTCGTTCACCTTTTCTGTGTCGCACAAAGACACGGTGGTTGGAACCAAAGATCTCAAATTTGGACTCATCAGACCAAAGCACAGATTTCCACTGGTCTAATGTCTATTCCTTGTGTTCTTTAGCCCAAACAAGTCTCTTCTGCTTGTTGCCTGTCCTTAGCAGTGGTTTCTAGTGATGAGCGATTGTGTCAACTATCGTTATCGATTCGATATTCGATATCGACAATTATCATGATGATTTCCGATAGTCGATAACAGATTATCGCGAGACCATTAATGTAAATGGTGAGAGGAACAACACATTCATTCTCTACACCCACAACTGGGGCTGGAAGAAGCAGGAATTACCATCCTCATCAGGAAAATTGGATTACGTTGATACATCTTTGACAACACAATTAGGCAACATGAGTTAGAGACAGAAAAAACTCACAGCACTATTTCAACTATCTGTCTTGTACCACAGCATGACCTTAACCGGAGATGACACACAAATTAAAATGTGCCAGAACGGCCGTATTATTTGAACATCATTTTAACTTGAAATGGTATTTAATATCCTGTACCTGGAACACAGCATGACCCTTAAAACCTGTTGACCCACAGTTTAAAAGTGCTGGAAAAGGATTCTTTGAACCACCATTTTAGTTGAATGGACATTGTCTATACTGTCCTGGACCCGCAGCAATGACCATAAATCTTCATGACCCACAGATTAAAAGTTGCCAGAAAAAGGTGTCTTTGAACACCATTTAGTTGAACTGGACATTGGACTACTCGCATGTCCCTGAATAGGCAGCATCGACCTTAACTTGTCTGACCCAAGATTTAAAAGTGCCAGAGTGAAAGGAGTCTTTAACTCCATTGTATTTGAACTGGACATTGACTATGAGTGTCCTGAACTCTGCAGCATGACCCTTAAAACTGTCTGACCCACAGGATTAAAATAGTGCGGAAAAAAAAGGAAGTGCTTTGAAACCACCATATTATTGACTGGACATTGACTATACCTGTCTGCGGCCACGAAGAGCCCAAACCTAATGACCCCCAGATTAAAAAAGTGCCGGAAAATAAAGGAGCCTTTGAAACACCATTTTTGTTGAACCGGTCATTGCACTATGCCTGTCTTGGACCGCAGAGGACCTCAAACTGCATGACCCACAGATTAAAAACGTGGAGGAATAGAAAGTAGTATTTGAACCCATTTTAGTTGAATTGGACAATGACTTATCCTGTCCCTGTACCACAGTATATGGACAAATTAAACCTGCATGCACAACAGATTAAAAGTGACGGAAAAAAGGAGTCTTTAAACCAACAATTTTAGTTGAACTGCCATGGAATATATCTGTCTGTGGCCACAGCATGCGTCATGAGCCCAAACGCATGGACCCACAGATAAAAAGTGACCGGATGATGAAAAGTACTTCTTTGAAACGCAGTATTTTAGTTTGTAATGGGACATTGACTCCCTCCAATATCCTGTAACGCAGCAGACCAAAAACGCACAGGTGCCCTTATGGACCCATCAGCAGAAAATTTCACAATAAGAAATAAACTATATTAAAAACAACTATCATTTTTCCAATTAATGCTGTGGTAGAGGTAACGTGCCATCTCTACTGGTGACATTGTTCAACTGTGACACATCGAATGTGAAGCAACGAAACAGATGTCCACTAGTAGGTCAACGACGCCTGTCTGAAAAATCCTTGCATTATACTGTCAAAGTGGGTTCGGAGGAAATTACTGATCAAGGGGGGAGGCTGAAAAATGTGGATCATGAAGGTTCAGCTAGCAGGGCGGACTTTCGTGGGTGTGGTGTTTGAAAGCAAGGGCTGGCGTTTCCGTCTCTATTAAACCGCAGGATCAGCCTTGCACGACCGACGAGTTCACAGTGGGGTCGGGTGCGCCGATGAGAGCCAGGCGCCTGAGGTTGTTTGTATGTCTATTAACACGCAGTTCAGCTAGCAGGGCCCGAGTTACAGTGGGTGAGGTGAGAGCCAGGCTGGCGTCTGTCATCCATTAACACGGCAAAAATTGACCTTATGACGCGGTAGACCGAAAACAGTCGTTGCTGAAGCAGAGTACGGAAGTGGAAGTGAGAGCCTAAAAACTACATGCTTCTTAGTAACCTAGTCAAGGACCCCGGGTAGCGCGTTGAGAAATTTGTGCCTCCTTATGAGAGCGCTTCCCCTCCCGTTTTGACGTGCGGACCATTGAGTTTCACTCTTGGATACTGTTGGTACGGTTGATGCTCCTCGTTTCCAACCTAACGTGCCCTTTTTCTTGACTTCTTTTTCTCAGTTTAATACGGTTTTGGAGGAAATTGTCTATGTTTTGAGGTAGGAGAATGTGCCTCCATACACCATGTCCTCTGAATTACCTACATCTTTTCAAGTCTTCTGTCCCCTCCCTTGTACAATTCAGAGGAATATTTGTATCAGCTATTTTATACACTGCAATCTTTTTAGTAGTTAATTCTAGAAAAACATTGTTAAAATTGGATGGAATCCACCTCGTCTTTGTTTTCTCGTTTTTTTATTGTATAAACGAGTTGTCTCAACTTCAGGGATGCTAGCGATTGTAAAGATCATTGCAAAACAAGTCATCTTGCCATATGTGTCCATATATCAGTGTCCTATCCTCTTCCTGTTTTTGCACAGAACCATCCCCATTAAAATTCAAAACATCACGCTTGAGCCTACTGTTGACAATTGTGAAGACATAGTCAACTGAGATTTAGTGGCTTGGGCCTGTGATTACTTATCCATGTATTGGTGAGTTGAGATGGACTTTAGCCGGACACAGATGCAGACAACGCGCTTGTAATTTTAGATGACAGTGTGGCCAGGGCAGGGAGGCTTTTCTTGACAAGAAATGCTCTGTCTCGGCATCTGGTTATTGAGGGGCAGGCAGGCCATGGACGTGGCTGAAACCCAATTTGTGTCCACCAGATGGAAACGCAAAATTTCCAAGGCCAAAAGACTGGCCAATTGCCGACATTCAGGCTTTTGGAGGGGTTTTGGTTACAAAGTGTTTCTTTACTCCCAAATCCTGGTCAAGACAGATAAGGCTGGGTTGTTAGTCCTGGCCCGTCTGTACGACATGCAGGTCAAACTGGTGGAAGGGAGAAGGTGGCTGATGGGTCTCTGGTGGTGTGGTGGTCCTCGGGTGATGGTGGAGGCTGAGCCTTGATCATGACTCTGAGAGAAATCGGGCTGCTGAGGAAACGCATTGAATGGTCGCGGCGGACGCGAGGGCAGAGCACACGAGGGGTGTGGACATGTGGTTGGAAGCCGGGTCGGGTCGTGGCCTTTTTGGGCCAAGTGTTCCCTCTCATCTTCAATCATGCATTCGCTGCATGTGACTAGGACATGTTAGAGTGAGGGGTTAAAACACCTAAGATTGTTTCCCTCTTTACTGATGCGTTTCAGGCAAAGGCAGGCCATATGACATCGATGGACGTGATCAGAGGCATAGCTCGTAAAAGGCCCAGGCTGAGAGGTCCTGGACCTTTTCGACGGCGATAGCGAGGGAGGGCTCGTTTCCGTGAACGTGGTGGCGGAATAATCAGCGGACTTGTGGAGTGACTGACCTCTCCACTCTTTTGAGGCGGCGGACGGACCCGCTACTGACCACTACCCCAACGTCTTCCTCTCGTCCAGTTGATGACGCGAGGCTGAATCGGCAAGCTAATTCTGCTGAAAAAGAGACACCATTGATCCGGCAATGTTCGTCTCAATCAACATTATCCACATCAGGTGATTCCTAAGTCCTGACATCTCATCCTGGAGCTGCGGGCTACAAGCAACAGGCATGCAAGACATTGACGTACGCCGGGATTTTTGCCGATTGAAGGCTCCATTCTACTCCTTGATGGACGATTCACGAACTGGCGCGTCCCGAACAGACCAAATTCATCCTCATTTTGGCCTCTTGATCTTTTGAAAGGGCCTTCTGACCCCAACTGATATTTTCTTTTATCAAAGAGTTCTTCAGAATATGGAAGTATCCACAGTGGTGGGTACACAAGTTACAACCAATTGTTAGGCTGCCTTAAGCTTCATGTTCGGACTGATAGTGCGATGATGATGACCGACATTTGTGGCCGTGACTGGCGAGGACGAGGAGGTAAGATGTGGATGCACGGTGTTGCTTAACCCACTGAAGAAAAGCATGGCGGACACTGTTCGTTACTGAGATTCACAGGGCACGACCCAGCGAAGACAGCTGAACGCTTCTGCAACCCGACGATCGCTGGCTTAGTGTGTTGTCCGCCAGCATGGAAGGAGACCTTCCTCTCATACCTTTTACTCCATATCCTACACACTCTATTGCGTCACCCACCTGCTTTCGATCCAATGTTCAGAAGATAAAATATAAAAAGGTTTGGAATGAGTTTTTGAACGTCCTATTATTGAAAGACGTAAAATCACAGTATTCTCTCAAATCCCTCTAATTCCCAACAGCCATATCATCGGATTCCAGTACATACAGCAATTGTTTCTACGAATACCTGCTTAAATACATGTTCAAACAACTATCATACAACCCAATGCGCTATCTGCGCCAAACCTGAGAATCACCGAGCTCAATAAAACTATTCAAAAGTTACACGGATGAGAAAGTCGCGTTTTTCTGCCAGCAATGACCACAACGCGAGACCAGTTACTAGAAACATTTCTTGTTCCTAATGTAAGTCAACATCGTTGGCTCTTTGAAACAAAAAATGACGCTGCTACCAAAGTGAAAAACACGCCTCATTTAAAAGTTACAACGGATAGAGAAAAGGGTGGGTTTTTGTGCACCAATGAAAATTCAACGCAGTTACCTAGAAAAATTTTCTGTATCCTAATGTAAGTAAAGGCTGGCCTCTTTCTGAAACAAAACCTGGGCTTGCACCAAAGTGAAAAACAGTATTTTAAAAGTTATAGGAAAAGAAACAGGTGGGTTTTTGCTCCACATGAAATACCACGAGCAGTTACTAGGAAATATTTCTGTATCCTATGTAAGTACAAGGTGCTCTTTTGAACAAAAATGGGCTGCCACCAAAGATACAATAAATAGCTATTTAAAAAGTTATATGGATAAGAATAGGTATGTCTTTGCAACAAATGAAATACATACCAGCAGTATACTAGAAATCTTCCTGTTCACCTATGTAAGACAACGGGTGGCTCTTTGAACCAAAACTGGCTGCACCAAAGTGAAAAACAGCTATTTACAACAGTTATTAAGGTATAAGAAAAGGTGGCTTTTTGCACCTATGAAAATACACCCAGCACGTTACTAGAAAGATTTCTTGTATCCTAATGTAAGTACGAAGGTGGCTATTTGAACAAACTGTGCCTGCACCAAAGACGAAAAACACGCCTATTTAAAAGTTTATTACGGAAAAGAAAAAGGTGTTTTTTGCATCATTGAAATACACCAGCACGTTACTAGAAAATTTCTGTATCCTTATATTTAAAAAAATAAGTACAAGCTGACTCTGTTGAAAAATTCTGGGATACCACAAAATCAAAAGGTACAATTTTCAGCCTGTTGCATGTCTTTCTCGTCCGGCACCCCCTCACCCCTCTCCTCACCTCCAAATGCGGCTGTTACAGCGCCAGATGCTTCTTTAAAAGACTCTAACTAAGAACTGAAATTCTCTAATCCTATCCTATTATTCTAATGTTCACTGCTAAAAAAGCAGAGTGTCTGTAGATTAAAGAGAAGAAATGTGTCTCTGAGCTGAGCTGTATGAGAGAGAACTAGTACACGTCTTGCGATAGTGAGAGGACACTGATACTGAAACAGGAAACGCTGTTCCTACTGCAAAACGAGGGTCATGTTGATTTTTACAGCAATGACAAACCATACACATCATAGTCATGACGTCACACAACCAGTACACACTTGCTCTCTGCTCTTGCACTGCATTTGCTGGCCTGCCAAAAATGGACAGAATAGCGCCTGGAAAATGGGCAAGAGTAATAGATTATCTGCAAATTGTCACATAAACTATCGCGTGAATCGGACATCAATTCGATATAAAAATGTGCAGATTTCAAACTTTGTCGATTTTATCGCTCATCCTAGTGGGTTCATCTAGCAGCTATATTTCCTCGATGGCTGCCTGCACACAGTCTCATCTTCAATAGTTTGTTCGTAGAGTATGTGTCCTGCTGCTAGAATCTGTTGCTGGCATTTACCTGTCTTAATCTGATGCTGTCGTTAACCTGCGATTTCTGGGATGGGTGACTCAGATGAACTTATCCTCCGCGCAGAGGTGATCATGGTTTTCCCATCCTGGGGCGGGTTCTCATGTAAGCCAGTTTTCTTTGTAGCCATGATGGTTTTTGCCACTGCACTTGGGGGAATTTCAAAGGTTTCACCAAATTTTTCGGAATGACTGACCCTTATTTTCTCTTAAATTAATGATGGGCACTACGTTTTTTTTTTACTGAGCTGCTGTTTTTCTTGCCAAAATAGAATTTCTAACAGTCCATTTCAAGTTAGGGACTATCAAGCTGTGTATCCCACCTGAATTCTGAATAACACCATTGACTGGTCCCACCCCATTTATAGGCAAGACGCAATCCCACTTACTTTAAACCTGACAGTGCCCAACTCGGTAATGTGAAAAACCTTTTCAGGTGACTACTCTTCGAAGCTATCAGGATAAAATGCCAAGAGTTTGAAAGCAAGTAAATCAAAGCAAAAAGGAGGATACTTTGAAAGAACCTAGCAACATAACATAATACTTTTTTTCAGTTGTCTATCACACTTCTTTTGTATGTATATAATTTCCACATGGTTTTTATTTCATACGTTTTGATTTGGCCAGTGCAGTCAGTCTGTAAGTTAGTAGGTAAAGAGATGCTGGAAGTCGTGAGGGTTAATGCTAATATGTGTACATGTGTGTTTCAATACGCTCAACGTTTGGTATATAAAGAAATACCAAGCTTTCAATCCATCCTTATAAGACCATACCAGATATCCATATTTCCATTGAGGCTCCGCATGACTGGCAGAATTGTGGCATTCACAGAATGCGGCGATTCCACGTGTATATCCTCCCAACAAGCAACTGAGTTTCGTCTAAATCGTCCAAGAAGACAGGCTGTTACATCTGATAGCAACGACTCTTGAACCAATAGAGGAACTTTGTGCTCAACCCCTTCCTATGGGACTGTCCCACTGCGCATCGCGCCCACGCACCCTTTTTTTAACTACGTATGAAATGTTGTACCCGCCCTGAACTAAGAAGGTAGTGCATG
Organism: Phyllomedusa bahiana; assembly: GCA_025379985.1. Lineage (NCBI taxonomy): Eukaryota > Metazoa > Chordata > Amphibia > Anura > Hylidae > Phyllomedusa > Phyllomedusa bahiana. Next base: position 133,048 of record JAODAL010001615.1, read on the forward strand.
GATAAGTTTGAATGGAAAAGGTGGTCTTGGCTCTTTTCTTTCATTGGCCGCAAGTGCACTTAGACCACTGCTGTGGCAGTTCCGGAGTGGGAACAGGAAATCCATTGTCGCTTTGACCTCTGACAATATGCGCCCCACATCCAGATGGGACATGACTACGCAGTACCAGACCCCAGCAGACCCGAAAAACGGATGCGAGTGAAAACCCAGCCCGGGCAGTAAACAAACATCAAATCGAGGGATGCAGCCTAACGTGTGACGGTAAGTGTACCTATTTTATGTATTTACTGCCGTTGGCCATTTTGATGTTGTTGCGTTAGTAGTGTGTTGTCCTGGTCAGACCAGGTGGGTGGTCAGAATAAAGTGACAGTCTTATTAAAGGATCTTGTAAATGTTCAAGTCCCGAACAATTGTGAGTGACTTCTGGTTAAACGGAACAGAGTCACTGTGAAGTCACGCGTCTGTTCCCCGGTATGGTTCGTGTAGCAAATTGCTAAATATAGCCTCGGCAGTCTTGGAAAGATAGTGTGGTCTTTGCCTCTGTTGTTAGCTATAAAGGACAGGAGCCTGGCTCCTGATTAGCAGCCTGCATGGGTCGGAGATCAGAAGTTTTATCTCAATAGGGGAAAACTTCTGGCACGGTTTGTCGTATACGGGGGAGAGTGCAGTCTCATCAGTAGGTCATTTACTATGACAGCGGTGAACGGGACTATTTGTTTTTGGTAGGTTAGGGACTTTTATTTTTTGATTGAGTTCGGCAAGCTGAGGAGACTGTGACTCGGGCACACGTGTGGCCACATATGTGTAGTATTTACAAAGGGAAACAGAGGAAGTGCGGAAGTAGCTTCATCGTTTCCACATGTTTTAACCGAGAAACAAGGTTACCAGCAGAAGCTGAGGAACTGACCGAGGCAATTGTTGCTGAAAAGAAAGGGAAGAAGTATGTTAACCATGATAGGAAAATGTACATACTTGTGGGTTTGTCTCAGCAGAGGGGTGGTACAGCCGTCAAAAGTGACAAGAAATCATAGAAGAGTATCGAGGCACGTTGTGTGACAAGGGCTGGTTAGACATGGCACAGGATCCATTTAGTGCGTGCATGGGGGAATGCAGAAAGAAAAGTTTTCTGTTGAACGTTGTGCGGTACTGGAGGTTCTGAGAGCCTGGAAAAGTTGTACGGTTACATGCAAATGTCGCGATGAGAGTGTGATTCCTAAAGATTGGCCGCCGTGCCAGCGCACCGCCCTATAATGCGCAGTAATGTACGGAAGGGTGTACCTGTGAGTATGTAAAGAACATAACCCGAGAGTGGGTAGAAATTGTAGAGTCTGTGGTGCTGCCGGAAAAAACGCCCCAGAGGGCGAATGACTGCATACCACACATCGTACCGGCCCTACTATTCCTCTATCACTTCCAGGGGCAGTGCTATTCTAGGGTCACCACCGCCCCCCAAAGAAGAGATGTGTATATCAGGGCACGGCCTCTCGTCTTTGCCCCACCCCCACGGAGCACAGCGCCCCCACCTCGGCCGCAGTGTTCGTCCCTGGATCAGGAGAGGATGAGTCGCCTCATCACGGGCCAAATCACCCGGGGGGAGAGGATCGAAGGCCGCCCGAGATCTTCACCCCATACAGGTGGACGGGGTGGGAATCTTCTTCTCTGGGAGTTCCAGCGGCTGCCAGCCGTGTCGCTCTTAACTCTTCGGACAGGTGGCACCGGCGGGACAGTGGACTGTCGTCCCAAATCAAGGTTCTATCTAACCACGTAGCTTTGCAGGCGGCGACTAAGTCTAACACAGTTCCCCAACAAGAAGAACAGATATGACAATGGGGAACATTGGGAACACGCAAGTGTCCAGAATGTTACATACCCCACCAAAGGAAACAAGTTTCTGTTCACTGTGGGTCATGGAGAATCCATCACCCAAAGTAGGAGCGATAGTGACTCCAGCAAACCACGCCTGCGTTAACCACGCTGGAGGATTGGCAGCGAAAGCTCAAGGAAGGCAGGGGGAGCCATCCAGGTGGATGTGCCTGATATAGAAAACATGGAATCTTGAACTGGGCTCTGCATAGTGGTTACCGGAGCTGGGGCGTGGTGTTGCATGTGATCCTATTAACACGTAGCCCCGTATATGACAGCAAGGAACCAGATAAGAATTTTAGGAGATCCTTCGACTCAGCATTGGAATGCTCTTAGCGCTGCCAGCAGGGTCACCCGAGATGTCATGCCTAACCGCTCAATCTCACTACCTGGTTTCAGCTGGTTTATCAATCATATGCGATACCCCATTATAGAATGTGTACAACTGCATTTAATGACTTTTTTTATGCTATATATCACTGAAGGGCCATACCCACCTGCGCGGTCAGATCTGACTCTCGACATACTTAGCTGTAATGGGGTAGCGGGTCGCATACATAAGTGCCTCTCAGTGCCAATTAAGCGGGTCACTTCACTGACCTTGTTGATACGTTTCCCTTAGTATCAGACACTGCCCTGTGGAATCTACTGGAGGGACCTTCTGCCAGATCATGAGGGCACAAATACGTATACTCAGAATGGCATGAGAATTAGGTCCCTGTTTGGGACCGGCATCGGAAGATCGGGAATAGCGTACACGCTGTGCCCTTAAGGACATATCACGCAGTTATGATGTCCCTATGGAACCCATGACAAAACTGCAAGGTGTCTCAAGATAAACTTCAGTGGTTTGTCAGCGAGATGGTTATCTTCCTAGGTCATTGTATGTCTCAGGGAAATAGACACTTCTGACAGATAAAGGACCGTGTCTTGCCTAACCAAACCTCATGTTACCCAGAGAACTCAGCCAACTCAGTCATTTTTACGTCCTGAATCCCCTATTGCATAAAAACGGAGGCCCCCAAGTTTCGACGCCGCCACACCCAGAAGTCTACGCACAACAGGAAGCATGCTTTGAGGCTCATACAGGCAAGCTATATCAAAAAGCTCCAGCCTTGGCCCTTCCAGTCTACATACAGCGCTTTCAACTCATTTGTTTTTGAGTCAGGTGGACACGCATCTGGAGTCCTCATAAGACCTTGTGGGAAACATGCCCCTTGGTGATACTATTTCAGAACAGTCTGGATCCAGTTGCTGTACAGGCCAACTGCTTGAAGGCTGTACACCGCGCACAGATTTTACTGGATAAGACCGCAGATCATCGTCCTGGGACATGATGTAAGTATTCTGGCCCCCATGACCTTGCTGCAGTCCTACAGCGACCTTGCGAGCATAGACTCATCAGCAGCCATCTACTGCTTACAGTGCTCTTTATGCTGCCCTCACCAGACCACTCTTCTTCACGACGCCAGGCGGGGAGCTGATGATGATGATGACAAGGAAGGGAAAGTCCTAGACCATGATTGCCTTGAACTACTGGCAGAAGAAATCACATACACCAGCCACAGTGGTGGACTGAATGAATTTCCCCAAGCGGATCTCAACCTGTGGACAGATGGTTCAATGATATGCTTCTGAAGCGAGGACTTTTCATACAGGATTTGCAATATACACAGAATATGAAATCCTGATGGCAGAAGCACTGCCCCCCCCGAACTTCTCCAGCCTCAAGTTCGCTGAACTAAAGCTCTGGAAGAGCTGCAAAATGGACTGAAGGCAAGAATGCGAAAATATGGACTGATAAGATATGACTACGGCATTGCCCACGACTTTGGACTAATCTGGAAAGAATAGAGGATTCATCACAGCTGCAGGAACCCTGTGAAGCATGCACGTGCAAATCAAGTCTCCATAATGTCAGCCCACTTGAACTGCCAACTAAGGTATAGCAATCCTGAAAGTCAAGCTCACGCAGTAATGCGAAAGCAGGCGAAGCCCAGGAGGGGATCCATACCGCAGACCAAGCAGCCAAGACAGCGGCCCTAGCGCCGTACGTGTCATCCCAGTGCTGGATCAGGCAAGCTACTCCCCATTATGGCAATCACCAGAGCTCAGATAGAGACGAGGTTTATCAAGGATCAGGGAACTGAACACTCCGGCTGAAGAACTGGAATCAGGAATAGGCACCATGAGGACGGGTGGTTGAAGAAAAACACCCGGCCCTGTCAAGGAGAAAACAGCATTGGAATGATAAGGGCAAGGAGATCTGTGAGGAAACCTATGGAAATTCAAAATGGACTTGTTGACCTCAATAGGCGAATGACCCACTTGCGTATTGCAGGCATGGGCCAATCACATGAGAGAAGAACCAAGCATTGGCCTATGTGCAGAAGCTGTATTAGGCCCCAGGTATCAGCCATGATTGCAAGCCTACGGGCTAAACCAAAAACATGAGTGCGTTATGCATAATTGATGTGCAATATAAAATTAACTTTTACTGCTCCAATTTTAAATTATTATGCGGATGAGATTAAATACACAACTCAATAAACACACATAAGTGCCACATGAAAACATGGCGCAATTCTTTTATAACTACTAAACTCTGAACGAGTCACTGGGGGTCTCCACACCCAGACGTGATTGTTAGTAGCACTCGCCCGACAAGGGCGGAGCCCCTATCACGAGTATGGAGCTTACCCTATAGAATCAAGTATTACCCTTACGGGGTAATCATACAATGCAGCTAAATAAAGCCTTTCAGTCTGTGCACTGCAAACCAATCCAACAGCTCAAGTTCCATGCAGGCACTTGGCGATAGCCAAATATCCCTTCCAATGGATCCAAGGTGGACCACATCGATGCCAAAAGAGTGGACATACGAATATGGTCTTAGTGGCAGTGACATGTTTCAGGATGGCCAGAAGGCATACCCATCGTGAAACATGCCGCGACCCCCCTTTGGTAATTCCTGTTTGGTAAACCACAGTTTTTGAAACTTAGAGGCAGGAGTTGAGTGAGAGTTCTGATAAAACTTTCCATTTGTGATTGATTGTCCAAGTAGTTGACTAATTTGCATGCTGCAGTTTCATGCTTCTCTTCAAGACTTCTACAGGTGAACATTGTACACGACCTTCAAACCATGAGATAGAGTGTATGTGAAAAAAGGCAAATCAGAAGAAATTGCCTATGAACACAGATTTGAAGGTCCATTCACAGTGGTTTTGATCCACCCCGATGCGGTCAGAAAACTAGAAGGAAAGCCAACCTGGATCCACCGCCGCTCACTGTAAAAAGGGACCCCACCATAGATGATGCTCTTGTATATCTTGGTGTTGTGTGGATTCTGGGAGGGGGAGTGGACGAGGAGTGCAAGAGGGTGCACCCAATATTTTGGGTTGGACCTAAGCCAAATACACGAATGAATCAATTAATTTAGGGTCAGGAGATGGCGAGACTACATCGTTAGTAGGTTGAGTAAACGGAAGGACAGGAGAGTTGTTGAAAGAAATGGTCTTGCGAACCCTCAGAAGAAACCCCCAACCCCCCACCCCCCACGGGTGAGCGCCCAAAGACTAAATCATGTAAATTAGAGTTTGAGTAAAAGGGAAAAAAAGCTGGCATTTTAGGGGGAATGTGGGGGTTAAATGCTAATATTGTACATGTGTGTTTTCAATAAAAAAAAATTTGTTTATAAGAAAATACCAACTTTCCCCCTTTAAACCATACAGATATCCATATATCCATTTGAGGACGAGACGTGCAAATTGAGGTTTCAAGAGGCCGCGATTCCACGTGTAATCCCTGCCAACAAGAAAAATGAGTTTCACACATGTCCCAAGAAGCACTGGTTGTTACATCTCCCTGGAAACGCTTTGAACCAATAGAGAACTTTGTGCCAACCCCCCCTATGGACGCCCCACGGGTTTCCCCAGCCCCCTTTTTCAACTCGTATAAATAGTGTCCCGCCCAAAATAAAGAAAAGTGCATGGATAAATTGAATCGGAACAACGGTCTGGTCTTTCTTAAATTGGCCGGCCGTGCACTTAGCCCTGATTTGGAAGTCCCGGGAGTGGGAACAGAAATCCATTGTCCTTTAAAACACCTTGACAGGAGAAAACAAAACACTCCCCAAGCAGTGAGTTTCCTGCAAAAAACCGATCATAGATGAGGATTTTTAAAATTCCTGCTTCTGTCTTTTTTGTTTTGGTATGAAATCTTTGGGAACCAGAAGTCTCAGACCCTTCCATCTGCCCTGTTTAAATCTCCTCTTTTCTGTCTTTTTGATATGGTTACACTTTTGTTAAAACTTTGTGCCCTTTTGCATTCCCAGTGAAAAGAGGTCTAATTTCTACCCACTTCACTTTTCAATTTCCCTTTGCCACTAAATATCCCCCCACACCATTTACACCTAAATGTTGCAGGGTAGAATTTTCTATTTACAGTGCACTCTGGCATTTGTGACCAGGTCATTATCCCAAAATCCATAAGTGAATTCCATAAAGTGCCCAAATTAGTACCCCAATTGAAACCGAAGTAAACAAAAGTTTAAAAAGAAACTTTCTCTGCCCTTACTCACCCCAGCACCCAAAACACCCCTGCCACTATATCACTGCCTCCCTAATTTCCTCCTTGTCTGCCCTCAGACAACCCACGCTGGGCAATGGATTCCTACTCCCCTTCTGCCTTACCCCCACCCTACCTCTACCTTCACCCTTCCACAGCATTAAGACCTTTTTCACAAAACCCCACAATCCCTCCCCGCTTATCCCCCCACACCTTCTCAAACTCCCTGCTTTTCCCTTTCCCGGCCCGGGGGAAAATCTCCCCCAAACATAGGGCCCCCTCAAAAAACATCCCCACTGTTGTTTCACCTGCCTTTTATAGACCAAAAAGCACAAATTCCTGTAACCCCTTAAACCTAAAGCAGATTCCCATCACCCCCGCTATACCTATCCCCATGTCTGGAGCTCTCTGGAATGCATGTTCTGTGTGCAACAAGCTTCCCTTTTCATCTTACGCTACCTATCCTTCCTTGGACTAACAGAAACCTGGCTGACACCTTCTGACACAACTTCCCCTGCTGCACTCTCTTACGGCGGGCTTCAGTTTACCCACACCCCCCGCCCTGGCAGTAAGCATGGCGGAGGTGTCGGCCTTCTTCTATCAGATACCTGCTCCTTTCTCCCCATTCCACCCCTACCTTCCCTCACCCTCCCCTCCTTTGAGGTGCACTCTGTCCGCATCTACTCCCCCTCCAATCTCCAAGTGGCTGTTGTCTACCGACCCCCAGGCCCTGCTACCACCTTCCTTGACCACTTTGCTTCCTGGCTCCTCCACTTTCTTTCCACTGACATCCCCACTGTTATCATGGGAGATTTTAACATCACAATCGATACACCCCACTCCACTACTAACAAACTCCTGTCACTCTCCTTTTCTTTCGGCCTCTCCCAGTGGACCTCTGAAGCCACTCATAAAGATGGATATACACTGGACCTTATCTTGACCCACCTCTGTCCCCTATCTAACCTCTCAAACTCTCCTCTCCCTATCTCTGACCACAACTGGCTCACCTTTTCCTCCATCTCCACTCCACCTGCCCCTCCTGCGCCAAATCTAGTACACCAACGCAGAAAACTACAAAACCTCAACCCTCACACTCTCTCTGACTCTCTTTCTCCCCTCTCTACCATATCCTCATTTGCTGACCCAGATGCAGCAACCACATTCTACAACCACACAACCACCTCCACTCTTGACATGGTCGTCTCTCTCACACACAACAGAACCCGCAAAATCAACAGACAACCCTGGCACTCAGACTGCACTAAAAAGCTAAGGCGAGCTTCCAGAATTGCCAAACGCCACTGGAAGAAAACACGCTCCACCACTGACTTCACCTCATACAAACAATCACTACACACATTTAAATCTGCACTCGCCTCAGCCAAACAGGATTACTTCATCACTATCATATCCTCCCTGTCTCACAACCCCAGACAACTTTTTAACACCTTCAATGCTCTCTTCCATCCAACAGCACCCCCTCCCCATCTCTCCTCTCAGCAGATGATTTCGCCACTCACTTCCTAAATAAGATCAGACAACTGTTTAACACCTTCAATGATCTCTTCCATCCAACAGCACCCCCTCCCCATCTCTCCTCTCAGCAGATGATTTCGCCACTCACTTCCTAAATAAGATCAATCTCATCAGACAAAGCTTTACCCTGCAGTCCCCTCCACCTACCTCTATTCCTGCAGTGCCCCCAGAACCCACCTCTACACCTGCTCATCACTACTTACCCCTAACTTGCTTCTCTGCGGTCACTCATGACAAGCTCTTCTCTCTATTGTCCAAATCTAACCTCACCACCTGTAGTCTTAACCCACTGCCATCCCACCTCATCCCTGACCTTAGTGCTGTTATCATCCCAGCCCTCACCCCTTCAACCTATCATTAACCTCTGCCATCTTCCCTTCCTCCTTTAAAATGCTACCATCCCCCCATCCTTATGAAACCATCTCTTGACCCTTCCTCTCTGTCCAAATATCGCCCCATCTCACTGCTTCCATTCGCCTCTAAACTCCTTGAGCAGCATGTCCATCTTCAACTGTCCTCCCATCTCTCTCCCAACTCTCTCCTTGACCCACTGCAGTCTGGCTTCCAACCCCACCACTCTACTGAAACGGCTCTAACCAAAGTCACCAACGACCTAGTAACTACCAAAGCCTCACGCCACTACTCTGTCCTTATACTCTTAGACCTGTTCTCTGCCTTTGACACTGTCGACCATTCACTCCTGCTATAAATCTTCTCTTCCCTCAGCATCACAGACTTGGCCCTTTCCTGGATCTCCTCATACCTCACTGATTGGACATTCAGTGTCTCTCACTCTCTCACCACCTCCTCCTCTCGCCCGCTCTCTGTTGGTGTCCACCAGGGGTCTGCCCTGGGCCCACTACTCTCCTGTAATTGTTTGACCAATGTTATTTACATAACCACCTCGAATGTACAACGGCCTGGAACCAAGGGCGCTCTAACATTATTATTAATAATAATAATAATGGATAAAGGGGTGTTACCACAGTCTCAAAAACTGCTGCTCTATACCTATGGAAGATATCACACATAACCCCGGAATAACGAGCTGGGAACCCAGAGTAAATGACACACACATCGTAAATGAGTGTATGAGAGACTGACTTTATTGCTGTCGATAATCAAATTTATATAGTGAAAATTGTGTCACAATGTCTGGAATTAATTATCTCTTCTTGGCTTAAAATTGTATCTAATATCATTCTAGGAAATGTTTTCTACATTCTTTACTTAGAATTTACGCAATTGTCTATTATTTTCTTATAATGAAAAGCCATGGAGTATTTGGGCCAAAGAGCAAATTTGTTCCAATATCTTATTCCTGGAATAGTAATCATAATCCCAACTGGAACACCTAACTTATTGACAAAAAAAACAATAACAATATTTTCTGTGATTCTGAAATGAATCCCTTCAAAACTAAATGTCCTGCCAATAACCCACACCTTTTTCTGATAACCAAAATTACACAGTATAATATTCTTAAAATATTGAGACTTAAGCACAATAACTTAACTCCATAGTAGCTGGTTTATAAAGTGATGCTCACAGTGCTTACACCTGCTACCTGAAAAAGCTGCTACCACATCTCCTCCTCCTTTTTGTGCCTCCGAGATGCCAACATTTCATCATGGACTGGCACAATTTCATTTACCTATAGCAGCTTCATAGATGGGGCCAATCACTAAACTTCTTTCTCATTTCACAAAATATAATAAAGTTTAAAAACAAGAATATAATGATTTATCATATCTGGTATAAATAAGTTTCATTGGCTCCACAAGAAAATGTCCTATGTTAAAGAATCACTTGTTATTGCACTTTGCTTTATTTCTTTGACTGGATTCAATTTAATTCCCCTGAATGTCCATGATTTGACAAAGTAAAAGTCAATAGTCTTAAAGGAGTTGTCTTATCTCCAAGTTTCATAGGATGCATAAATGAAATAATGTTGCTTGGCTCTGTCACTTCCTGGTCAAGTTGTCTGTAATTAGCATATGAGCTCTGTGTATTCAGACTTCTCTGTTTATCAGTCTAGATTAGCTAAATTACCTTCTCTGAGGTCTGGAGAAGCATCTCAGCTAATGTAAACAGTAGAGTAATTAGTCTTTTGTCTCAAAGATCAGATAAAAACAAGCTCTCACTGTGCAGAGTTCTGTGCTGCCATGTGATGACATCACGCCCTGCTATCAAATAGAACAAAGAGCAGGGGAGAAAAAAGTACACAGGTCGGTCACTAGGGGAACCAGAGAGAGCATAGATGGTGCTAAAATCACTTGTAGCTCCTTAACAAAAAAAGATGAACAACACAATATATTTGGAAAAAGTCTTCATTTAGTGTTCCCTCCATTTTGAAAGCTATTCTTTGTAGCGAGACAACCCCTTTAAAGTTATTAGAAAAAGATAGATTCTTTGATTCCTTCTTAGGTGCTGTTATCATTTTACAGTGGCTGGCGTGAGTCCAGTTATTTTGAGTTTCACTGCTGTTTCTGTATTTAGCAATACATGGACCATCATCATATCAAGGACTCGGGCACTTTTTAATATGTCTCTTTATCACCATCTGGTTGGAATGTATGTACATGTGGATCAGGATCCATATTAAGATCTGGAATGGAGCCAAATACATTTTTATGCAGCAATTTCAAAATTTTCATATTTCCTGAACATAACTGACTAACCGGACTAACTATTCTAGAGGACATAACATCTTATGTTGGGTACTCTTACAAATGATGTTTTGTATGGAGATAACTTCAAACCTTCTTTTGGAGTATAAATTATAGAAAAAAGGCTAGTGCTAAACACTCTGTCCAAGGTTTCCTGTTTTTTTAGTTTCAAGGTGCCAGTTAGTCTTTCTACTTTTCACTATGGAAAGCTTGTTCAGTTCCCAATACTCCCAAGATCTCTCCTATAAAATGTGCACTTCTATCATTTTCAATTATCTCTGGAACTCAATACCTACAGATCACAGATAAATTCTTAGCTATAGTATTTCTGCAGTGGCATTTGCAACAGGGTAGGCCTCTAGTCAACCTGAAAAGAGGTCAATACATACCAACACGTATCCAAACTTCCCACACATGGCAACTGGATGGTATATTTGCACTCTGGAAGAAATACCCAGGTTTAGGGGTATACTTGACAAGCTTTTATTCAACTTTTCCTTTGCTGCAAGTAGCAGAAGTCATGTAAGACTGAACAAATCTGGCTGCCATGCATTGAAATCTACATCATTTCTATCATACTTGTCTTAGCCATATTTAATTTGCATCATCATAGGAAATAGAGCCCTGTGCTTACTCTGAAAACCCTATAGTTCGACCTACCCACAGGCAGCCCCTGCTGAAATCCACATGCTCCCATATGTTTCCCCTCAGCCAGGGGCGTAACTTTGGTTCAAAAAGTGTGTGTGTGTGTGGTGGGGGGGGGGACCAATTTCCCCTTTCATCCCCTATCTTCCTATCCCTCCCTCCGTCCTTCACTTGCCTTCCCTTTCACTCCCCCCCCCTTCCCTTCTCCCCTCCTCTCCCTGCAGTGAAGTGGCCCCCTCTAACCCAGCTAGGAGGTCTGAGGGAGTGCTGTGAGCTCCTCCAGCAGGTCCAGGCAGAGTCCTTATGGCAAACACTTTTGGTGCGATCCGTAAGGTTTATGAGTGGCTCTCTAATTACTGAAGTTTAGAGCCGGAATGGGATTAAAAAGCAGCCCTGGAAAATGAAACCAAAACCAGCCCACCCACAATTTTTTCCCTCTCTAGATGGAAAAAAAAGAATGTGCAATGCAGCAAATTTTGCTTAACCCCTCCCCCCATCACACTCCATTACATTTGTTATACACACACAACAGAATGAAGAAAATAAAAGAACCCAATCTTACTGTTCCCCTAGGAATCACTTAGGTCACATACTGTACCCCAAAATTTATTTTATTGCATACCATACACCAGAAAATGACATCACTCACAAACACCCCAGAAATTAATTATACTACACATGGTAGCCACAGAAATTTACATTACAACTGCACCTTATAAATGAATTGCTCATTGTACTTAAGAAATATAATTCACTGTACCCCAAAATGTATTCTATTACACACTGAACCCTAGAAATGAATTACATTACTCACTGTATTCCAGACATTACATTACACCATACCCCAGAGATTACATTACACACTGTACCCCAGAGATTACATTACACACAGTACCCTAGAGATTACATTACACACTGGATCCCAGAGATTACATTACACACCATGCATGAGAGATTACTTTACTCAATATACCCCAGAGTTTACATTACACCATATCTCAAAGATTACATTACTCACCGTACCCCAGAGATTACTACATTACACACTATACAACAGAGATTATATTACACCATACCCCAGAGATTACACTACAACATACCCCAGAGATTACTAGATTACACAATGTACACCACAGATTACATTACATAATACCCCAGACATTACATTACACACTGTACACCAGAGATTAAATTACTCATTGTACCCCAGATTACTACATTACATACTGTACAACATAGATTACATTACACACTGTACCCCAGAGATTCCATTACACCATACCACAGAGATTACATTACACATTTTACCACAGAGATTACATTACACATTTTACCCCAGAGATTATATTACTCACTGTACCCCAGAGATTATATTACACCATACCCCAGAAATGATTACATTACACACTGTACAACAGAGATTATATTACACCATACCCCAGAAATTATTACATTACACACTGTAGCTCAGAGACTGCATTAGACAAGGTTTCCCAGAAAATCTCTGTGTATATATACATATATTGAACACACTATACACTTAGGGTGAGTTCACATGATGGTTTTCAGCACTGACAGTGTTGTTTGCTTGTTGGAAATTTGGCGCTTGCAAACGCAGAATTCTGATGAACAAATGACCCAGACTTCCCGAAGCAGATTTCTGCCTCCTATCTATTAGTGCTGTTAGTGCGGAAAATGCCTCGAGGAATTCTGTGTAGAGGCTGACAGTACACGGCGAAAATACTAAATGACAAAATGGATTTTACATAGGGTATGATGTAAATCAGTTTCCTGTCGGATTGGACATCGGTTCTGAGGCAGATCCAGAACTGAATCCGCCCCAGAATCAGCATTATATCTTCCATGTGAACGTACCCTTAAGGTATGTTCACACGGCATATAGCGGGGCGTACTGTGTTCTCTGCTATATGCTGGGGGTTTTAAAACTACGCGCTGGCAAGTCCATACTTCTAAAATGCTGCAGGGCCGGCCTCTTTCACTTTCATTTTCCCCAGCGCATAAGTGCAGGGAAAACGTGACATGGCTAGACACATGGCTGTACATACAGTATATACCCTACTCACATGCACACACAACGCCTGACACCCTTGCCCCCTCCTTACCTGTCTCCTGTAGTCTGGTGAAGTCAGCAACTTCTTCCTCCCAATACAACATGGAGCAGGGGGCCCCACTGGTTCATTCAGCAGGAAGCTTCCCTTTTCTCTCTGATGAGGGCTGAGCATAGGGGGAAGTGGTATACAATGGGAGGGAAAGATACAGCCCCAGATACAGAGTGTGCTGGACTGTGAGCAGTGTTCTGATTGGTGAAGCAGCCCCTACTGACTCCTGCTCTACCAATCAGCTCTGCTCTCACTCTGCACTGACACTTGAGGCTGCTACCTACTCTGTCCCACCAAGATGCACAGAAATATAGGAGGTAAAGGGTTTACTCCTTCCTCCTCTGTGCTCTGCTCTCCCCACTTACCGTATTCCCATGCTTTCATTTGGATTTTTTTTATTGAAGTGGCTAAAAAGTGGGGGGTACCGTCCCCCACCCTGAAAAAAGTGGGGGGGGGGATCAGTCCCCTCTGTATCACCCTAAAGTTACACCTATGCCCTCAGCGGTCGCTTGAGCCTGGCGTCCACCTAAGATATCATCTGATACTGTTGCTTGCAGTAACTTGTAGCAGCTCATCTATTTCCTCTTAATATTTTATCTATATAGGCCTTAGCTTTAAAAATTGCTGCTTTTTCTGGAAGTTGGAAAGTTGCAAGAAGACTTCCCACAGCTTCATCATTTCTAATAAATTTTTCATTTGCTGTCATAAAATATCTAGTCTTTCCAGATTGGTTCATAATCATGCGCAACACCAAATGCATACCTGGAATCTGTGCAAAGATTAGCTGTTTTACCCTCTGCCAGTTTGCATGCTTCCTCTAGTGCCATTTAATTCTACACACTGTGCCAAGTATGGAGGCAGTGATACTGATCAAATTACCTAATGTTCAGTGACCACATCATATCCAGTGCAGTATTAGTGTCTGGATCCAGCTAGAAAAAACTGACACACCCTTTTTAATGACACACCCTTTTTAATGATCTATTAGGACATAAAGAGAAGATAGTAGTAGAGAGTAGATTAGAACTATTTAACATTGCATGGGCAATTTACTTATGTCTGGTTTTGAAAATACACAAAAGATATCAAAGACATCAGCCAAGTAAAGGAAGTAGAAAGCTCTACTGCCATATCTGTCAATAATGTCATAACCTGGCATCACTGAAACTCATCCTATGCAAAGGATAGCTCAACCAGTCCACCTGGCTGATATTTGTGACAGTACATTTACACCTAATAGATTAACAAATAATTTTGCTGCTGTTATTAACTGTAGCATACGCATATGACCAATTATGCCTTATTACACAGGTTACCATTGATCTTTACATTTAATGTTACACAGGAGACAAACTCATCAGATAGCATGTGTTTTACATATTGGCTATCTATAACTGTACCCTCTGCTCCTGTATCTATTAAAAAAGGTACAGTCTCCTCACATAGTAAGGTACCATCAACTGTGGCCATAAGGGAGTTTACGGACACCTTTACCATATTCATGGATTACCATTGCAAACCAGGGGTACTAGAAGTCTCCCTAGTTTGCCCTGATGGGTCTCCATTTTTGGAAAGGGCGCGGCAACAAAATTATTTAACATGTCCAAATGCCCCGCATTTGTAACATTTGACCCTTCTGTGCTGCCCTCTTGTCTGAAAATTTCTGGTAGCACTATTCTGTTGCAATTTAATATTCACTTTCTAGATCCCTCTAATTTCCTACTTTCACTGTTTCCCCAGCTTTCATAATCTGCCATTCTGAACAAGCCAGTTTAGTGGCTTCACGTATATCTAGTCTCAATTTAACCATTATTTGTACTAAAACCCTTTCTCCAGTTACTGCCTCATGTAACCCTATGTCCTTCCTATCTGTTTGCATTTGAGCTGCAGATTCTTCTACCATTTGATCCTTTTCTTGCTTCTGATTCATAAAAATTATGGATTGTTCCTAAAGCTGTACACTGTTTTTTCCATCTATTTATTTCAAAAGCCTCTCTCAAAATAACAGACTTAAAATCTTCCTTAATTTTATGTTTTCTTTTTCTCTTTATTTTCAAACAGCTAATACTCGTATTCTGGTTTAGTAGTAACTAGGAATCAGCGATATTATCGCCAAAAGTTGAAATCGGCACGTTTTTAGGCTGATCGGAAATTTCTGATTACGCGATAGTTTAGGTGATAATCTATTACTATCGCGTCATTTTCAGCATTTACTGTCATGTTGGCGGCCAGCCAATCAGCTCCGAGGATAGGGGGGGGGGGGATGAGGAGGATTTACAACGTCACCACTTTGCGGTGTATGGATCTCATTGGCTGCAAAAATCACGTGACCTCGTTTTATCTATGCAACTGCATTTCCTGTTTGAGCTCATACTCTATCACACTTCACAGCAGGACGTGTCTCTGCGTTTAAACCAATGGCTGTTCGAACAGCTCTGATATTCTCTTCTAATACAAGAAACCATCCATCTACCTACAGCTTAGAATAGAGTAAGATTAGAGAATTTCACTTCTTACTTAGTTAGAGAAAGTTTTCCGGATGTCTACTGGTGGGCGTAGCTGTGGGCGCGGGGCGGCTCCAGGGGGGGCAGAAGGAGAGGCATTTGAAAGGAAGATATTTTGCAGCTCAGTGTGTTCTGTGATCTTCAATTGAAAAATAATTGTTTTTTACCACTTTTTTGGCCAGCAGACCTCTGATAGGAGTTGAAATTGTTCCTGTGTTTTCAGTTCTATTGCAATCACTGCGGTGGTGGTGGTGGGGGTGGGGTGGGCGTTAGGAGGAGAGGCATTTGAAAGGAAGATATTTTGCGGCTCAGTGTGTTCTGTGATCATCAATTGAAAAAGAAATATTTTTTACCACTTTTTTGGCCAGCAGACCACTGATAGGAGTTGAAATTGTCCCTGTGCTTTCAGTTCTATTGCAATCACTGCGTGTGAGTGTTTCCAAAAACCGGCATAACTTATCCCTATAACTTTTAAATAGTTTTATTGGAGTCCGTGTGTCTATTTGGCGCAAAGAGCTCAATTGTACGCATATTGTGTTATACATATTTCCTAGTAAATTACGCCTGTAGTCAGTGGTGCGAAGGCTGCCATATTAATCCACTTAACATTTAAATATGCTTATTGCAGTCCGTGCATCTGTTAGGCGCAAAGAGCTCAGTTGTACGCATATTGTGTTATACATATTTGATAGAAAATTACGCCAGTAGTCAGTGGTGTAAAGGCCGCCATATTAATCCATATAAAATTTAAATACTCTTATTGCAGTCCGTGTGTCCGTTTGGCGCAAAGAGCTCAGTTGTACGCATATTGTGTTATACATATTTGATAGTAAATTACGCCGGTAGTCAGTGATGCGAAGGCCGCCATATTAATCCATATAACATTTAAATACTCTTGTTGCAGTCTGTGCGTCTGTTTGCTGGAAAGAGCTCAGTTGTATGCATATTGTGTAATACATATTTGATAGAAAATTACGCCTGTTGTCAGTGGTGTGAAGGCTGCCATATTTATCCATATAACATTTAAATACTCTAATTGCAGTCCGTGCATCTGTTTGCCGCAAAGAGGTCAGTTGTACGCATATTGTGTTATACATATTTGATAGTAAACTACTCCTGTAGTCAGTGGTGCGAGGGCTGCCATATTAATCCATGTAACATTTAAATACTCTTATTGCAGTCCGTGCGTCTGTTTGCCGCAGAGAGCTCAGTTGTACACATATTGTGTTATACATATTTTATAGTACATTACGCCTGTAGTCAGTGGTGTGAAGGCTGCCATAATAATCCATATAACATTTAAATACTCTTATTGCAGTCTGTGCGTCTGTTTGCCGCAAAGAGCTCAGTTGTACGCATATTGTGTTTTACATATTTGACTGTAAATTACGCCTGTAGTCAGTGGTGCGAAGGCCGCCATATTAATCCATATAACATTTAAATACTCTTATTGCAGTCCGTGCGTCTGTTTGCCGCAAAGAGCTCAGTTGTACGCATATTTCTTTATACATATTTAATAGTAAATTATGCCTGTAGTCAGTGGTGCGAGGGCTGCCATATTAATCCATGTAACATTTAAATACTCTTATTGCAGTCCGTGCGTCTGTTTGCCGCAAAGAGCTCAGTTTTACGCATATTGTGTTATACATATTTGATAGTAAATTACGCCTGTTGTCAGTGGTGCAAAGGCTGCCATATTTATCCATATAACATTTAAATACTCTTATTGCAGTCCGTGTTGAAATTAATCTGTCTTGGAGACCGTCAACACACAGGTCAGGAGCTGTGGATGGCTCTTCGCAACGAGACCGAGTGCTGGCTGGGTGACAAGAACCTTGTGCCAGGCAAGGTGGTGTGTGATAACTGTCGAAATCTCCTGGCCGCTCTTAAGATCGGTAGGCTGGAGCACATGGCACACGTCATGAACCTCATCGTCCAGAAATTTCTAAAGCGCTACCCGGGTCTGGACTGCCTGCTGAGGAAGGCTCGAGGTCTGAGCTCACACTGCCGCTGTTCATACCCTGTTTCGTCCCGACTGGCTGCGTTACAGCATCAGCTCGGCCTCCCCGTCAACAGTCTCATTGTTGACGTGGCAACACGCTGGAATTCCACCCTCCACATGCTCCAGCGATTGTGGCAGAAGCGCAATGCCATTACACAGTATGAAGTGACATATGGCCTGACAAGCCGCGGCGCGGACCTCAGGGTGTTGAGCCACCGAGAGTGGAGGCAGGAGAAAGAGCTCTGCCCAATCCCTGCGAGTTTTGAAGAAGCCACCAAAATGGTCAGTGTGGACAATGCCCTTGTCAGCATGAGCATTGTGGTGATCTTAGTTCTGGAACAATCGTTGGACACTCTGAAACAGCATGTCCCACCAGCGATGGAGGAGGAGACGGACACAGAGCCTCTCTCTCCATTGAATCCAGAAGGCCTGACAGTTTCACAACTTTATCGGTCTTCACTAGGCAGTGGTTCGGGGTCCAGGGCTAGTGCAAGGCGGCGCCTCAGCTCTCAGAGTACAGCATCTGAGGCAAGCCAGGGCTGTGTTGAAGCTGAGGCGGAGGAGGAGGATGAAGTATTCCTGGACACCGACGTTACCGATGTCCCTGCCTTGGAAAGAGGTTGGCACGGATTTGAGGCGGAGGAGGAAGATGAGGAAGATCATTTTGTTAGTGCCCTTCGACCCAGAGGCTTTGGAAATCAAGGCTCCATCTCTCACATGAGTGCTTAGATGCTCTATTTCCTCCAACATGATCCTCGCATTAAGACCATCAAAATTAACACCAGTTACTGGGTGGCCACCCTCCTCGATCCCCGGTACAAAGTGAAACTCAGCACTTTCCTTCCACCCACCCAAATAGAGAGTAAAATGCAGGAATTGGAGACCATGCTGATTGATCAACTGGAGACATCTGTTGCGTCTGCTTCACGTTCTTCAAATATCACGGTGGAACAACGTCAGCAACGTGACAGCAGTAGAGTGCCAAGTAGCCGCAGTAGCAGGCATTGTGGCAGAAACCTAATGGGTGACCTCTGGCAATCCTTATTTACCACCTCAGCAACACATGTAATGCAGGGCACACATACAACACACAGAGACCGGCCTAAGATCATGATGCACGACTATCTGCGTCTCAACACCAATGTATTTGGATATGTTCTGGACCCAATCGACTTCAGGGTATCCAAAATGGATGAATGGCCCGAGCTCGCTCGCCACGCCATAGAGGTGTTGTCCTGCCCAGCAGCCAGAATCATATTTGAGCAGACCTTCAGCACAGCTGGAGGAGTCATTACAGACAAACGCATCCGGCTTTCCACCGATAATGTGGATCATTTGACTTTCATCAAGATGAATCAGGCGTGAATCTCTCATGATGTTGTGGCCCCAATTGCCAAGGTCACTGATTAGTTACCGGTCTACCTTCACATTCCTCTTCAAATAGAAATGGTCCTCTTGAAAAAAAAAATTTTTAAATGATCATTTCTTACTGCAATTTTTATTCTCAGTTTCAAATAGGTCATTTTGCTGGTTTTGTGGTGAGGATACTGTAAAAGAAACCAATTGTACATGGTTTCATGAAAAAAAGTTTTCCATTTACTCACTTCATCTTTAAACATTTTCACACTGTCAATAGTTTTGGAGTCATGGTGCTGTGAGATACAGCTATAATCAAGGTCCTTTGGAACAGAAATGTGGCTTCTCAGTGGCATTTCTCCCTCACAATTTTCAACAGTGGTTAAGAAGTCATTTTTATAATTTGTTGTGTCATGCTGCTGTGAAATCCAGCTATACTACAGGTCCTATTTTAAAAAATGTGGTTTCTAACAGACATTTGTTCTTCACAATTGTCAAGAGTGGCCAAAGGGTCATGTTTTGAAATTTTGGGGGCATGGTGCTGTGAAATACAGTTATAATACAGGTCCTATTGTAAAAAATTTGTTTTTTAACAGACATTTGTTCTTCACAATTGTCAACAGTGGCAGAAGGCTCATGTTTTGAATTATATGGGGCATGGTGCTGTCAAAAACCGGAATAGGTAGGGCACTGTTGATTGACACATATTGCAAAATGACTTGTTTTTGCAAGATCTTTAACATAGCTAGCAATCCTTGTAGTGAGACAAACCATTTAATACAATAAAAAAAAAGAGAAACAAAGACGTGTTGGGATTCCATCCTATTTTAAAAATGTGTTTTATAGAATTAAACTACTAAAAAACATGCATGTACAAAATAGCTGATACAAATATTCCTCTGACGTGTACAAGGGAGGTACAGGAAGACGTGTCCAGATGTAGATTATTCAGATGACATGGAGTATGGAGCACCTTCGCCACCCCAAGAACAGAGACAATTTCCTCCAACACATTGATTAAAACGAGAAAGAGAAAGCCAAGAAAAAGGGCACCTGGGTGAACAGGAGCGTCAACCACCAGCATTTCCAAGTGAAGCTCAATTGGTCTCAAATGGCACTCATACGGAGGGGCAAGCGCTCTCGTAGAGGCAGAAATTTCTCAATCGCTACCCAGGTTTTGACTGTGTACTGAGGAAGGCTGGAGGTCTTAGCTCACACTTCAGCTTCCGCACTCTGCTTTAGCACGACTGTTTTCGTTACTGCATCATAAGGGCATTTTTGCCAAGTTAATAGATGACGGACGCCAGCCCTGGCTCTCACCACACCCACTGTAATGCGGGCCCTGCTAGCAGAACCTGTGTGTTAATAGATGACGAACACCAGCCCTGGCTCTCACTGCACCCACTGTAACTCTGGCCCTGCTAGCTGAACCTGCTTGATCCACGTTTACATCATCACCTGCATTGATCAGTAATTTCCTTCAACCCACTTGACAGTAGAATGCAGGATTTTCAGACAGGCCTTGTTGACCTACTATCTGTTTCGTTTGCTTCACATTCTAATGTCACAGTGGAACAATGTCACCAGTAGAATGGCAAGTACCTCTAGGCGCAGCAGTATTGGAAAAGTAGTTGTTTTTAATATAGTTTATTTCTTATTGCGAAATCTTTTGCTGATGCTCCATAAGGGCACCTGTGCGGATTTTTGGGTCATGCTGCGTTACAGGATATGGATAGTCAATGTCCAGTTCAACTAAAATGGTGGTTCAAAGACTACTTTTTCCGGCACTTTTTAATCTGTGGGTCATGTAGTTTTAAGTGTCATGCTGCGGTCCAGGACAGGGATAGTCAATGTCCAGTTCAACTAAAATGGTGGTTCAAAGACTCCTTTTTCTGGCACTTTTTAATCTGTGGGTCAGACAGGTTTAACTCCTAAACGACCGCGCACCGTCTTTTGACCGGAGCGACGTCTTTTTTCGTCGCTGCAGACATCGGAGTTTGCGGATCCGGTGACCCGACAGAGCCCGGGGGACGGCTGCACAGTCAGCCCTGGGGACCTAGAGTGGCCCCAGAGCTGTCTGTGTACTAAGCCAGTGACCTGGACACACTGAGTGCTGTCCAGATCACTGCCTGTGTCAAAGTGACACAGATTAGAATGTATTAGCATATATGAATATGCTAATACATTACTAAGTGTATATAAAAAAAAAAAATGTAAAACCGTTTTCCCTTCATGGGAGTCAAAAAAAAAAGTAAAAAAAAAAAAAAACAGAAAAAGTGTAAGAAAAAAAGAATAAAAAAATAAAGAAATAAAAATAAATATTTAGTAAAAAATAATTGTGCATAAATTACACACACAAACAAAACCTACACATATAAGGGATCCACACGACCGTAATAACCTGTAGAATTAATCTAACACATTATTAATTGTGATATGTGAATGGTGTAAAAAAAAAAAAAAAAAAAAAACATAAAAAAAAAAAAACACTGCAATTATTTATAAGTGAACTTAAACTATTCCCCCATAAAGTACAACTTGTCTCGAATAAAATGAGGCCTCATCCAACTGCGTCATTGAAAAAGTAAAAAAGTTACAACTGTTCAAACGCAAGGAGGCAAAATCTAAAAAAATGTTCTGGTTATTAACTACTTTTCAGGCGTTCGGCTTAAGGGGTTAAGCGTCATGCTGTGGTACAGGACAGGTATAGTCAATGTCCAGTTCAACTAAAATGGTGGTTCAAAGACTCCTTTTTCAGGCATATTTTAATCTGTGGATCTGTTTTGCCAAGTTTTGTCAATACAGATTCTAGGTACAGCTTTAAAGAAGGCCAATCAGTCAGTCAGGGTACAACACAATTTTATTTAAAATAGGAATCAATCAATTATGATGAAATGATAACATATAAGTAAGAGAATAAACTGGTGACAGGAAATAGTGTGATATTGGGGACAGTTTTGCTAAATATGTATTTACAAAGGTTAAATACTTACAAACTTCACCTCCTCAGAGCTTATAACTTCACCTGTTTTATGACTTCAACCATTGAAAAGCGAAATGGCGAAAACAGGGAACTCCAGGAGGGACTTCAATCAACACCAGCGAGAGTGTCCTCAGCACTGGGTACCAGCTTCTAATTTCACCAAAGCCTCTCTGGTTATTATATGTCTTTAAAAAAAAACTTTATCCAATAATTGCAAACAATGCCGTGTATTAGCAGTGCACACGTTATAGTCCCAGCCGTTAGGAGTACCTTGCTTAGACTCCCCTATATCAATCAAAAACGTACACATAGGCTGTATGGACAAAACATTGAACTTTACTTCATTTTTATAAATTGGTGCATAAAAGACATAGTTCTATGACGAACACCTTAGGCACTGAAAAACATATGAAAACGTGGCAGTACTTAGCTGTATAGCTTCTCCTGTTTAGGAGGTGAGTGATAGTCCCATAGTAGACTAGTAGGAGCCAATCATGCTGAGTTGCAGCCCAGTGCCGCCACTTCCGAAACGTCGCGTCATTGCATGGCGGCACTGGGCTGCAACTCAACATGATCGGCTCCTACTAGTCTACTATGGGACTATCACTCACCTCCTAAACAGGAGAAGCTATAGAGCTAAGTACTGCCAAATTTTCATATGTTTTTCATTGCCTAAGGTGTTCGTCATAGAACTATGTCTTTTATGCACCAATTTATAAAAATGAAGCAAAGTTCAATGTTTTGTCCATACAGCCTATGTGTACGTTTTTGATTTAAAAAAAAACTGGCAGACACAACCTACGTATTGTGTCAACTTAGAATACAAACTTCTTTTGTATGAACTCATCTTGTATCATGGAGGGGCCAGCTCCCTGAGACTAAGATAAGAAAATACAGAATCACCGAAACCAGAGAATGCAGGCCTCTCTCAGATCGTAAATTAAGTGAAGTCTGTAGGCTTGAGAGCTAAACAGAGGTATGCAAGATTATAACTTGTGATACAACAATGGAATTATAATTAGTTTAATATACAAGAAATGGAAATTATGACATCAAATAGTCACATATTTCACTAACACTACAATCCACCCTTTACTATTTGAAGTCATACACTCGGGATATCCTGGGGAAATAACCGAGAACAGAAAGAAAACAGACAACTCCACCATTTTATAAGCATGAATTTGCTATATACTCTTCTAACACCATCAACATTCTTTTTCACTTGCTATCATCATATGTATCAACTTTTTCTCCTGTATCTAAACATTAGTGTAGACATGTGGGGGTCCATGTGCATTCTTACACTAAAGTGCCCTATTATAGACCTTTCAAACAATAAATAAAGTATTAACTCTCACCCCTAGGTTGCTCAGGGGACTAATTCACCGTTACCCTTTTCTGTTGCTATGTGCAGAAAACCACATTGGCCATGATATAGGCTGAAAACAAAAATTGTAAAAGCAAAAAAATAGTTCTGTGTGTTTGACAATCAAAGCAATGGAAAAGTCTCTCTTTATTCTGTAGCAGTCTCTGTCCTCTTCTAGGTCTTCTTAGAACTGAAAGTTACAAAAGTCTTTGATGCAGGGATTATTGTGTCCTGATTACCCCCTTCCCCGGTTGAACAATATAACAAACAGGTCTGTCTCCATCTTTTGCTGTGATGATAGGACAGGAGGTTGCAGACATTAGAGCCTCTTTTGCGGTAGCAGTGCTGGTGCAGACATCAGAGCCCCTTTGTGGTCAGATATGGCAGTCAGTGGTAATGCTGGTTTGTCTTGAGCATCTCCTTGGCTCTGTAGCAGTGCTGGGTTGTCTTGGGCTTGGCACCTTTGAAGACATCCATCTCTGTAGCAGTGCTGGGTTGTCTTGGGCTTGGCACCTTTGAAGACATCCATCTCTGTAGCAGTGCAGGGTTGTCTTGGGCATCTCTTGGCACTTTGGCAAACACCCATCTCCGTTTCTTCAGGCTCTTTTGAAATCTGCACATACTGAAGATGAAATTCAAAAACAAACTTGAATCTTTGCTGGTAATAAACAATGACTCCATTCATTGCAGGTATCACATATAGAGAAGCGATGCGGGGGGGGGGGGGAGGGGGACATGACACTCTGGTTGGTGGACGTAGCAGCACTCTAGTCTCAGTCACTTAAGAGCAGTAGGTCATGAGCAGTGTCCATCTGGATACTTCCTCTGTTGGATCCTCACCACCCTTCAATAAATGGAAGTCTCATAGCAAGAAATATCACACTGGGTTTTTTTTCACTCCAACTCATAAAAAAAACCCTCTGCCTAGATTGGCCTTTGTAGTTTCCTGACATGACAAGAGAAAAGGAAAAACACATTTCTTCTTTCTGTTCCACAATCAACTTTCTTGTCACCGGATAATATAACCACTTTGAAGATAACATCATTAGAAAACTTTATTATTAGCTTTTAAACTAATATCAGCACAAAAATACCAAAACATTTTCTCCTCATACTGGATTGCACAGCAGATCATGATTTTTCTTCAGCATTTACCTTCTCATAACAGATTACAATAATGTCATGAACGTAAATAATCAACCCCCCATCTGTATGGGCCGGACACACAACACAGTCATTTTACTATTTATAAACCAAAAGATATGGAAACTGTTCTTTCCCTCTCCAAATATTCTTTCACGTGATATTAGGCTAAAACCTTTAATACCTTCTATGTCAGAAATCCTCACTACCTCATGGCATCTTGTTTGACAATTAGCTAATCAATCAATTATTGATATTAGCCCTAAAGTATTTTTAAATCTTTACTCAGGTCTTTTTCTTATACAGAGACAGATTAACTTGCAACAAAGAAAAGACACAACTTATCATGCAATGTTATCCAAAAATGTCAACAAGTTAGTTGCGATGCGCAATAGACATAACAAAAAACATAAAACAAACAACATAGACACAAATCAATCACAAACATAGGGCCCATGACATCACAGACATAGGAAAACATTGATGTTTTCCCTTTAATGCACACAAATTCTTTGTTAACCTTTTATGAACTGGAGCTCCAAACAAAAAAAAATTATCCAATAAGGAATGCACAGTTATGTTCAGTAGTGATGAGCGATTACGTTGACTATCGTCATCGGGTCGATAGTCGATATCGGCAATTATCAAGACTATTGTTGGCCCTTTTGCCTTCACTCTGCGGTCCAGCTCAACCATCTCGATTGGGTTCAGGTCTGGTGACTGTGGAGGCCAGGTCATCTGACGCAGCACCCTTTCACACTCCTTCCTGGTTAAATAGCCCTTACACAGTCTGGAGGTGTGTTTGGGGTCATTGTCCTTTTGAAAAATAAATGATGGTCCAACTAAAAGCAAACCGGATGGAATAGCACGCCACTGCAAGATGCTGTGGTAACCATGCTGGTTCAGTATTAGTTCAATTTTGAATAAATCCCCAACAGTGTCACCAGCAAAGCACCCCCACACCATCACACCTCCTCCTCCATGCTTTACTGTGGGAACCAGTGATGTAGAGTCCATTCATTCACCTTTTCTGTGTCGCACAAAGACACGGTGGTTGGAACCAAAGATCTCAAATTTGGACTCATCAGACCAAAGCACAGATTTCCACTGGTCTAATGTCTATTCCTTGTGTTCTTTAGCCCAAACAAGTCTCTTCTGCTTGTTGCCTGTCCTTAGCAGTGGTTTCTAGTGATGAGCGATTGTGTCAACTATCGTTATCGATTCGATATCGACAATTATCTTGATTATTTCCGATCGTCGCTAATAGCGTATCGCCGCCGACCATTAAAGTCTATGGGAGAGGAACAACAGCTTCATCCTACCCCCCCCACAGGGCTGGAGAAGCTGGAATTAACATCCACAACAGTCAAATGGATACATGCTACATCTTAGGCAACAAACTTAGTTTATAAAAGTCACAGAAAAAAAATCACAGACCATTCACTATCCCGGTCTTGTACCACAGCCTGACCCTTAAACCTGCATGACCTACAAATTAAAAAGTGCCAGAAGGCAGTATTATTTGAACCATCATTTTACTTGAACTGGACATTGAATATCCCTGTCCTGGAACGCAGCATGAGCCCCAAACCTGCATGACCCCAGATTAAAAAGTGCCGGAAAAAGGAGTCTTTCAACCACCATTTTAGTTGAACTATACATTGACTATACTTGTCCTGGGCCACAGCATGAGCCGCAAACCTGCATGACCCCCAGATTTAAAAGGTGCCGGAAATAGGAGTCTTTTAACCACCATTTTACTAGAACCGGACATTAACTATATCTGTCCTGTACCGAAGTATGACCATTAAATCTGTCTGACCCCCAGATTAAAAAGTGCCGGAAAAAGGAGTCTTTCAACCACCATTTTAGTTGAACTGGACATTGACATTTGTGGCCGTGACTGGGAGGATGAGGAGGTAAGACTGCTGGATGCAGGTGGCATTAACCACTGAAGAACAGATTGGCGACGCTGTTCGTTGCTGAGACTCACAGGGCCCTGACCCAGCGATGACAGGCCTGACGGTCCTGCAACCGACGAAACCACTGGCTTGCGTGTTGTCGCCAGCACTGGAAGGAGCACCTTCTCTATACCTCTACCTCATGTCCTACCCCCTCTTTGCTCGTTTACCACCTGAATTTCGCTCCATGTTCAGAAAGAAAAAAATTTTGAGAAGGTATGGAAGAGTTTGGGAAAGTCTCTTATTAAATGATGGCAAATCACAGCTATTAAATCCCACTAATTTCCTACAGCCAACTAGGATTAGAAACGGAAATGTTTCTTGCGACTCCCTGTGAAATGCGGGCTGGTGGAAGAACCGTAAGACAAAATCCTCCCCCCGCCCCCGCGGCTGTACAGCGCTAGATGCTCCTTTAAAATTCTCAGCCTAAGTAACTAAAAACTGCAAGGCTCTAATCTACCTAAGTTCTAATGTTCACAGCTAAAAGCATAGTTGTCTGTGTGAACAAATAGAACAGTTTCGCTGAGCTGTTTTCAGAGAGACCGAGCACACGTCCTGCTCTTATGATACACAGACACACACTGAGGCTGAACAGGAAGGGCTGTTCTATGTAAACCGAGGTCATGTGATTTTTCCAGCCAATCACAACCATACACATCCCAGTCATGACGTCGCACACCCAGGTCACCCTGCTCTATTCTATAAGCTGATTTGCTGGCCGCCAAAATGACAGGAAGCGCTGAAAATGGCGCGATGTTAATAGATTATGCGCAGATTTTAACCTAAATTATCGCGTGATCGAAAAAATCCGATCAACATAAAAACTGTGCCGATTTCAACTTTGTCGATAATAATCACTCAACACTCATGTTCAGTTTGGTAACATTTTGAACTAAAAATCTAATTTTGACCAAAAACAATTACAGTAGTACTACTGAATAAACTCAGGATTCACTTTTATATGCCCCGGGGCTTAATTTCAACAAGTGATATCACTGATGTCTTTCATTAGATCACGGATCACTAGAAATCTTCACTCCTGAAAGTAAACAGACAATTAATTACATCCCCCCAGACAGTTAACCATTCAGGGAAGGAAAAAAAAAGTGTTAGCAACAGGGTCATGCTGCGGTCCAGGACAGGCATAGTCAATGTCCCCTGTTCAAGTTCAACTAAAATTGGTGGTTTTCTAATCATACTGCTTCTATGCCCTTATATTAAATTATGAGTGTCATGCAGGAAATAAGGGACATGCAGAGATTGGAAACAAGACAGAATAAAGTGAAATAGTCTGTCAGTTTTATTTCTAGTGAGACACAAAGATGCCAAAAAGTCCTTGCCAAAGATTGTAGTCAGTATCCAGTTTCCCAGTTTGCTGAAAAATTCCAGCTTCTCCACCCCTGTATAGGGAGTAAGAAGCAGTTGTACCTCTCCCAACAGACATTAATGGTCATCGTTGGAGGAATGGGCTAATTGGATTCTAACGACGTGGACTTCGAAAATGAATTTCAGGAAAACATCGGATCAGACGAAGTCGAAGTTTGGTACTTCGGTGAACGAAGAGTGCTTAATGATTTGTACCATGGCTGCTAGCACGATGCCTTACATGGGTCAAAGCACACCTAGGAGGAAGAAGGGCATAGCCTGCCATGGACGTGATTGCAGAGAAGAATCCAATCAGATACCGCGGGATTTCTGTGACGTCACCGCAACAATATAAGTCCGGCCGCGATGCTGGGTAGCTCACACTCCTCTCACTGAACTGATTGGGAATGTGCTGCCGCGCTGATTGTGATAGCTGTTACTGAAGAACTGATTTTTAAACCAGCGATTTTAGTGGGTTTGTACTCAGCGTGACTCAAGAACTGCTTCTCTTAATGTTCTATTCTGATTTTTTGGTATTGGAACTGAAGTCCAGGTGCGTCACTTCAGCTGCATAACATTATTATGTCTATCTGCTCACAGCACATGAATATCCAAGGGGGATCTAAGCCAGTCTTTTGTATTCATTTAAAGAACAGCGTTTTTACAATACAAATAACCACTTCATTTTTGGCTGCTCAATTCATTTGCGCAATTCACATCCAGTGAAATAAAGCCTGTTCTGCAGCTGTGGTGACTCCAAGAAACCGTCTTTTTCACCGCCAAAAATTACAAATTTCCTGTACCAATAATTCACAAGCGAAGCTTATTTACAATTTTTTTCACTTGTTGTGTAGCGTAGAAAAACACGCATTGTAACACGCTACCAAACTAGTAGTTTTGTGGCTGCTCAATTTCATTAAGCGCAATTTACATCCAGGGGTTAAAATAAGCGTTGTTTTTCTGGCTGTGTGAACAAAAATAAACCTGTCTTTTTCACCGTCCAAAAATTGAAAGTTTATCCTATACCATAATTCAGAAAGCAAGGTTACTTACAATTATTTTCTCATTGTTGTGTAGCGTAGAAAATACGCATTAGTAACACGCGACAAAGCTAGTAGTATGATGGCAGCGTCAATTCTTTGCGCAATTTACATCAGGGGTAATTAAGCGATGTTTTTCTACTGTTTTGACAAAAATAAACCGTCTTTTTCAACGCCAAAAATAAAAATTTTCCTGAAGCATAATTCACACACCAATGCGAAGGATTTAATTACAATTTTATCTCAGTTTGTGTAGCGTAGAAAACAACGCCATTGTAAACACGCTACAAGCTAAGTAGTTTGAGGCTGCTCAATTCTTTTGCCGCATTTAACATCCAGGGGTTAATAAAGCGTTGTACTGCAGCTATGTTGACTCCAAGACACCGTCATTTTCACCGCCACAAAATTACAATTATCCTAGTACCCATAATTCACAAAGACGAGAAGGTAAATTAAAAATTTTTCTCTTGTTGGGTATCGTAGAATAACACACCAAATGTAACACGCAACAAACTAGTAGTTTTTGGTGCTGCTCAATTTCTTTTGCGCTATTAACATCCAGGGGTTAATTAATCGTTGTTTTTTCTGCTGTGGTGACAAAAAAAAACCGTCTATTTCCAGCCGCCAAAATTACAATTTTCCTGTAGCATAATTCACAAGCGAAGGTTAAATACAATTTTCATCATCTTGTTGTGTAGCGTAGAAAACACTCCATTGTAACACGCTACAAAGCTTCTAGTTGAGGTTGCCACACTTGTTAGTTGCAATTTACATCCAGGGTTTCAATTAGCGTTGTACAGTGCATTGTAGCTCATTAAAAGAAACTTGTTTTTCACCGCCACAGAAGACATTCTGTATCATAATTCATACCAACCAAGGTTAAATAAGGCCTGTTTGTGCTTTTATATTCATTAAAATACACAGAGTTTTTAAAACGGCACAATACAAGTCAATTTTTTCCTGCCCATGTTGTGTGAGCGGCAATTTATATCCAAAGGTTAACCAATCTTGTTCATACAGGGTACATTTGAGTCAAATACAGGTGGGTATTTATCATATACAGAAATCTTCATCAAACAGTGTCTGTATATTTTAGAACAAACAAGTATGTCAGACAGAGATGTGCAGGCTCTTCACCTGCGAGTGGCAGAGGCACAAACATACCAGGCCCATTTCGCAGCAGCAGCAAAGGGACTCCGCAGCAGGGGTCACTCGGTGAGGCCAAAACTGCCGCTCGTCAATCTAGCGGCCCGTGTGCTGACTAGCAACACAAGGTTCTTTGATTGTTGACCTAGTTCATCCACTTCCTCCCAGATGACATCAGACCAACCCCAGCCAAGAGTCGGTGTAACGTCAGACACAACCCTAGTTAGCATGGCCCAGGAGCGGGTCAGCGGCCCTCACCTGTCCTCCAACCCGCCTCAGTCATCATCCCGGTCCCTCAGCCAGAGATCGTACAAAGTGGTCTGGCTCAGCCGCCAACTATATAGCGAGGATGAACAATTTGAGGAGGGCAGTCAGCAGCTACTTGGCAGCGAAGAAATGGGCAATATCCCCTGCTATCAATGCAGAAGGTGGCCAAGTAGATAGATGTTGAGAGTGGCATGAAGTTCATGTTTGTAGAGGTCAGCCCTCTGCATACCCAAGAACAGATGAAAAGGCAGCAGTGACAATGAACACAAATAGATGATGATGTATCGGACCGCACTGGGAGCCGGGTGAGGCAAGGTCTTCATCATCATCAGGAGAAGAGAGCGTCAGCTTGCCGCATCAGCAGCGGCGCACGGCAAGGGGGGGGGGGGGGGGGGGGGGGGGGGGGGTGCGGGGAGTGGGGGGGGGGGGTAGGGTCGTGTGGCCTGGAGTCAGCAGGATAAGCACAGTGTAGGTCGGAGCCAAGCGGCCACGGGGTAAAAACCCCTTCGCAGTCCAAGAAAGTAGCGCACAGTGGCTCAAGCGAGGAGCGGCGGCAGTAGTCACTCAGTGGGCGAGCGATGGCTGGTAAAAATCCGATACTCGACGGTGTGGCAGTTATCTTTGATCTATGACACCGGAGAGGCCGAATATGGTTATATGTAGAATCTTGTGCAGAAAGTGAAGCCGTGGCCCAGGGAGCTAACGTTTGGCACCACGGCTCCTGTGTCAACACATTGCAGCGTCACCTCCGGTGGCCTGGGAGAAACTGGTCTCAGATGTGTGGTCCATCCTGCCGACGCAGCAACAGCAGCAGCCCCAGAGGCACGCATGCCATTGCAGCCAGTCAAGCACCACACTCTCTGCAGAAGGGAGCTGTTTCTCTTTGATCATCACTCCCGTCACAGATGGCTCCTGCTCCACGCTACTCAGGCGCCAGCAGTCATCAGCGAGGCGAATGCAAAGAGACAATAGTATGCGTCCAACCATCCTAGAGGTGTCGCAGCTGACCGTGCCCATGTCCAAGTTGATGTGCTGCAGTCCCCACACTTTCCAATGGTTGGACTCTGCACCGATCATAGAACTAATGGCTTGTGCCAAGCCGAGATGAAGAGTTCCAAGCCGTAATTTCTTTTCCAAAAAGCAGTACAGCACTCATAAATATGTAGAACAGAAGGTTGGCCAGTCCCTTGTAGCTTATCAGTTTGTTCCAAGGTGCACGGCAGCGCGGACGTAGAGCTGAAACTACGGTCAGCCAGTACAAGTCCTTTATGGCCCGACTGGTGAATGTGCTTCCGGCCCAGGCACACCAACAACTTGGACAGGAGACGACGCATTCCTCCTCCACGTTGTCAAACTGCGGCCCTGCGCCAATGTTCAGCTCCTCCTCCACCACCACTACCAAACAACTAGCCTCCACAAGTACTGCCCATCATACAACAGAACCACATGTGTAGGGCACATGCTGTGTCCACGCATTTTCTAACACCTTGCTTAGCTTTGGCCAACAAAGTCACACAGGAGGAACTGACTCACGTCATGCAGCAAGAAATCGATGGTTGTGGCTTCTCCGCGCCAACTGTAAATCGGAACCAGGTTGACCGACAATGGAGGAACATGGACCACCAGGACCGAGAGGATAGTCCATGGGCCCTGCATGGCGCACGTGATTATAACTGGTTTGTGAAAAGGACTTAAGTCCTTCCACCGATCATCAAAGATTCTGAAAATGGCCAGAAACTGTGCATACGCACTTCATCCATTCCTACAAAGCCAGGAACACCCTCCACAAGTTGCAGCGGCATACGGCCTCCCCCAACACGACTCCGGACGCGAATATGCGATGTTCCACCTCGTTTGTAATTCCCAGCCTGTTGGACCGACTGTATGAACAGAGAAAGGCCATTAAACGATTTTTTGATGATCCAGGGCGGACCAGGAGTACTCCCTGTGTAACTTTGATGTCCAGCCAGTGGCGCTCATGCGTGACAACCCTGTCGTTTGTTGAGCAATCGCCCAGACTATGGGATGAATAACGTCATTCCACTGCTGCTTCCCATGTCCTGGAACAGATGCTGAAAAATCAGTACTGGGCAGGTGGACGGAGACGTGGCGACTACATCTCAGGCGGCCACAATCGAGTCCTGGGGACTGAAATGGAGGAGGAGGAGGAGGACAATGGAGCAGAAGCATTGTCTGGTGAAATGAGTGGAATTTTCTAACCAGTGACAAGAGAGGAGGAGCAGGAGCAGCAGAGGAGGGTAGATGGAGAGAGGAAACGAGGGCAGATGACCCCAAGCACCGAGGCAGTATACAGTGGAGCTAGAGGCAGGAGCCCCTCGGAGACACTTGTTGGCAGATGGCCCGCAGCAAGCTGATTTGCCAGGCTATGAGACAGCCGAATAGTCACATCCGCAGAGGATGACTTCTTTCTTGGCTCCCACCCAATTGGAACCCTCGCTAACCGGTCCTCAAAAAAGAGGACCTTTATCCCCAGCTATTGAGAGGAGGACAAACTCAAATACTAATAGGGAAATCCTCCGTAGTACAGTTTGGCCGCTGCCTATGTGCGGCAACGTCCCCCTCCATCTGACATGTCTGACCGTGGGGTTCCTCAGCGCTCACCGGTACTACAGCCGCGGCTGCTGGGGAAGGTGGGGGGGTAGGAGGCAGTACCACTCCATCAATCAGCAACCTAAGTCTGTAGTCACAGATGAGCCTCATACCTTCACCCGGCCTAGTGATGAGGGCAGTCGCCAGCAGCAGCAGACTGGAGCAGACCCTGAACCAACATTTGGTGGCCTACATTGGACAAGCACTTGCACCCCAGTTTATAAACCGCTGGCAATTACTGGTCAGCCAAACTGATGTGGAGGCCCAACTTGCCGAGTTAGCAGTGTAGAAGCAGTCCTGCCCGCAGTAGTGTTGGCATCAGAGCGGTGTGTTCAGTGCGGTGGGGCCACGTAACCCCCAAGATAACCCCCGCATGTCCACGTGAAATGTGGAACGACCAGACCTTAGTCAAGATTAATCATGCTGGATTCGGCCAGGAATTTCCACAACACCAATGTCTTGGCGACAGACTACATCAGCCCAAGACGCCCTCACCCAAACTGTGAAAATTGATCCTTGGATCACACACCTGCCTCAGCCCACTAATAACTGAACCGCCACACGCCTGATGCCAAACATCTGCTGACAGTTTCTCCATCTGCCACCAATCCATCTTTACCAGGGACTGGTATTGGCCAACCACCACCACTCTCTGTCATAAGTGCCACTCTGTGGCCTAGCTCAGTTTTTGCACCTCCAGAAAGTTCCATTGTGCACTGTCAGAACCTCATGCAGCTGGCTGTGTGGCGCTGCCGTGACCTAGACACTCTGTTCCAATGTGCCACTCAGTGTCTGACAACATGCTGCTGCTGTGGCTGCTTGCCGTGACCTACAACACTGTTTCATTGTCCACTCGTGGCCTATTCTGTTTTTAACACCATCCAGAATGTCATTGACCACTGTCAGACCTCATACTGCTTGCAGTGGCAGCTGCCTGTGTCCTACACACTGTGTCATGATCCCATTCTGTGGGGCCTATTCCCGTTTTTTTTCCACCCCCCAGAATGTCATTGTCCACTGTCTGACCCCATGCTTTTCGGCCCTCCCCACACTGTTTCATTGTCCCACCTTTTCCTACTCCTTTTTTGCCACCTCCAAATGTCATTGTCCACTGTCTGACCTCATGCGCGCGGGCGCTGCCGGACCTATACACTGTGTCATTGGCCACTGTCTGACCCATGCGCTGCTGTGGCTGCTGCCGTGACCCCACTGTGTCATTTTGCCACGTCCCGACCTCATCGCTGTGTGGCGCTGCCCCGTGACCTACACACTGTGTCATTGTGCCACTCTTTGGGCCCACCCGTTTTTTCCACCTTGAATGTCATTTTCCCCTGCTGACCCATCTGCTGCTGCGTTTAGCCGTCAACTCCATACGTGTCATTGTGCCACTCTTGGCCTACTCTTTTTTTTTTGCCACCCCCAGAATGTCATTGTGCCACTCTCTGACCTCAGCTGCTGTGGGCTGCCCCGTCACCTCCACATCTTCCTGATTTTGCCCCTACCCCAGATTTTTTTTTTCCAGCGGGCCGTGCCAACTTTATCAGGCTACATTCCCCCTTCTTTTTTTGGTCATTTTTTGCCCTTTAATGCCCAGGGAATTTTAGAGTGGGCGATTCAAAGACCGGGCGGCAGTCATCTGCGTGTATACTAAAACACAACTTTTGTATGAAGCCAAACCAAGCCCCCCTTGCATTTTTAAGCATGGCCAATGTTCACAGAACCCTGCAGGCTCTGTGCAGCGGGAAATAGCCTTTTTTTTTTTAACGCATTCGTGCTAAAATTTAATTCGGACGGTAATTTTTTTTGAAAATTCGGCGAAGGCCCCGAACCCAATTTTTGAGAATTCGCCCTTCAAATCATCGCCAAATCTTTATCGACTTTTGGGATGAAATTGACAGTATCGACTATGATCTTTTGACGAAGTTATATTTAATTTTGCCATGGAAAATTTTTAAAACTTACATTCTCTATCTAAAAAAACCAAAAAACAAATTTTATTATTATAACACTTAACCTCTATAAGCCTTTTTTAAAACCCTGTTTCTTACCTCTCAATTTTCCCTTTCTATTCTGAAAGAATACCCCTTTTCTATTATAAATCTGGTGGAACCCCACCTATTACAGAAAACCTTTTATAACGTAAAATTTTCAACCCATTAAAGGGGCCCAAGCATCCCACTTGGGCAGTCATCCCTAATCTAATGGACAAAAACAATAAGGGGCCTTCTGTACCCACTGCAGCGGGGTGACCTTGTAGACATGGTGAGGAAAACAAATTCAAACTTCATGGGCCCCCCCAAAAAGTTTCACCACAAATGGCTTCTAGGGGGTTTAAAAATTTATTTTTTATTTTCTTTTCTGTCACTTTTTCTGTTTTTTTGACTTTTTATTTTATAATCCCATTAACGAATAACTATTTTACAAGCTTATAGGAGACCGGCAAGCGTCTCCCTGGTATTAAGTGATATAATTGCTCCCTTGTCTCCCCCCCCCGGAGTACCCGATCAGTGTAGCACTGAAGTGCCTGTAGGGTGTTATTTCGTCCCTGGACAAGATGTCCGCCGTGCAAGGCTGCAAGACTTAGCAAAGTCTACCATGACTTCTGTGACCCCCGGGGAAGTCTGTTGGAGTTCCAAAACAGGTGTGCCAGGTGCACCAGCAGTGTCCACGCCTCTGTAACCCCTTTTGGCAGGGGAATGTGCAGGTTAATCAGTTGATATTTCAACCTAGGCAGAGCGCCGTTAAGGCGCTCGATTAAAACGCGGCCATAGCCAGTAGCCCCGCCTCGGAAGTCCGGCTGTAGCTATTTTAATGTTGTCTAATAAAATTAGAAGTTTTATATCATAATATTAAAAGGAAGTCCAGTTTTTCTATTTTTCATCCATTGTGAATCTGCTACGTCTATATGAATTAACCTTACAGGACTGGTAAGGTGTACTGGACTCCTGCTATACCACTAATGTAGATCGGAATGGTGGCGAGTTTTCTTTACTTTCTGCATTACATAAGCAACCTGACAGGTTGTCTTTAACCTCTTTCCGCCAGGCCCGGACTGCCCATAGGGCAAACCGGGCATTTGGCTGGTGGGACGCTGCGGTCCGGGCTGCAGCGCCGGCTCGGAGAACCCG
The DNA here is from genome assembly GCA_025379985.1 of Phyllomedusa bahiana. Lineage (NCBI taxonomy): Eukaryota > Metazoa > Chordata > Amphibia > Anura > Hylidae > Phyllomedusa > Phyllomedusa bahiana. Next base: position 169,324 of record JAODAL010001615.1, read on the forward strand.
CTGAGGGGGCTGGGGTTTCGCCCCCAGCGGGACCCGAGTGCAGGCACATGGCGCACATACAGGGGCCGCAATGGTCGCATATGCAACAGGACCCCTGTGCCAGGGGGCCGACAGGCTCCGTTCGCCACACGGCTGCATGGCCGGGACACAGACCCAGGCATGCAGCCATCACAGCCGCCGCCTGCACTGCGCGGTGCCAGCAGCGGCCGAGGCAGAACAGCTGGGATCTTCTGATCCTGGCCGTTCAGCTCCCAGGAGGCCGTGCAGCAGGTGCACGATGTGATTACGTCATCGCGTGCCTGGCTGCGCGGCCCGCATTCGGAGCAGGAGAAGAGGAGAGAATGCAGGTAAGTATTAGTATTATTTTTTAAACTAATTACTGGCCCTGCCTGCCCAAGAACTGTCCCTGCCTACCTCAGAACTAGCCCTGCCTGCCTCAGATCTATCCCTACCTGCCTAAGAACTAGCCCTGCCTGCCTAATTACTGGCCATGCCTGCCTAAGAACTAGCCCTGCCTGCATAATTACTGGCCCTGCCAGCCTAAGAACTAGCCCTGCTTGCCAAAGACCTGGCCCTGCCAGCCTAAGAACTGGCCCTGCCTGCGTAATTCCTGGCCCTGCCTGCCTAAGTACTGTCCCTGCCTGCCTAAGTACTTTCCCTGCCTGCCTAAGAACTTGCCCTCCCTGCCTAAGAACTGGCCCTGCCTACCTAAGAACTAGCCCTACCTTTCTAAGATAGCCCTACCTGCCTAAGAACTGGCACTGCCTGCCTAGGAACTGGCACTGCCTGCCTAATTACTGGCCCTGCCTGGGTAAATACTGACCCTACCTGGCTAATTACCTGGGACAGCCCAAGCTACCTGCTTTAGGAGGTCTATATGCTTACCTGCCTAATAAGGGGGCTTGAATACCTACCTAATGGGGGTCTACCTATTTACATGCCACTTAAAATGTCCTTTTTTTCATTTTTTAAAAATTTTGGTCTAACATACACTGTTTGGGGTACAATTACTGTGTAGGGCACCAAAAGGGCACTATTATTATTTGGGGCTCTATGGATGGGGAGTTTGTACAGAGTTGGGAATTGATAGGAAAGTGCTGGAAAAGAGAGGAGTCTAAGATGTATTTGTGGTAAATTCTACAGGGACGAATAGTGACCGGGAGAAGAAGACATTGCATGCCGTACTGGACGGAGAAAAAAGGGAAGAGAGCGATTCGGAGAAGAGAACGACTCATCAGGGAAGACATCATGGAGGTTTGGGACAGATGGAGAAGATAAGAAGAGAACAACTCCCATCAGAGATGACGTCTCCTGTGAGTCCCTGCTGTCAGGGTTAATTTTACTTCTGTGTTGAATCAGTGCTGTATTCATGTGAGGGTGACCTGACTACTGGTGATGTGATTGGTGGGGTTGTAGGTTATGTTGGTGCTTGTAAAGTGGCAGTGTGGGCTTGTCCTGATTGTAAAGCGCACACCTGACTCTGTGATGAGGGGTTTCTCTGCACCACTGTTTCTTTCTTTCTTGTGTTTAGGGGGCTCTCACACAGAACGGTTTTGGTGCATTTTTTGATGTGTTTTTTTGTGCAGAAATGTACAGCATTAACTACTCTTCCTTTCTGCACAAAAACGCACCAAAAACATAAAAAATGCACCAAAAATTCTCCGTGTGAAAGCACCTTTATAGTGTAGTTTATTTTAGAAAGTGGCGAGGTGTGAGAACAAGGGAAATTTTGTAAGCGGATATTGTTTGTGGGCTGGTGGGGGCTTAGTGCCAGGGTTGATTTTTATTCCCAATCCGGCCCTGCTTTCCACCACAGGGTCATAATAATATGGCTCTTTTATTTTTTTCCTCCCCGCCTTCCAAAAGGCATTGAAGAATTTTGCATAGAAAACATTGTGTGAAAACCGGGAAAAGTTGGACATGGTAAAACAACCAGCCCTTTCCCTTACATATGTTGTTAATATTACCGTATTTGCAGATTATGAACATCTAAATGGAGATTATCCAGCATTGTTGGAAATATAATTAAAGCAGTGTTAACGTTACTATATTTGTAGTTTATGAACATTTAAATGAGGGTTGTCCAGCATGTTTAAAAGAAAATGTAACTAAAGCATTAGTAACCTTACGGTATTTGCCTATTATGAACCTTTAAAGAGAACCTGTCACCTAGTTTATGCCCCCCTTGCTGAGGACAGAATAAGGTAGTGTCAGACATGCTGTTTCCAGCGCTCTGTCTCTTATTCTGTAAGATGATGTAGTTTTAATGTATTTAATGCTCAAATCTGCAGTTTTCTGCCAGAAGAGAGTCATAAAAAGAGTCAGTTTTTTCATGCAGCGCCCACCTGAGGTTAGCCCCGACCACCTCACAACTGATTAACCTACTACTTTGAATTGGTAGAACCATGTGAATAACTGTCTGGTGGGCGGGGCTAGCCACTAATGGGTGGGGCTAACACCTGCTTATGAATAAGATTTGAGCATTAAATTCTCTAAAACTACAGCATCTTACGGAATTAGGGACACAGCGCTGGAAAGAGCAGGTCTGTCACTAGCTTGTTCTGTCCTCAGCGAGGGGGGCATAAGCTATGTGACAGGTTCCCTTTAAAGGAGAAGTGTCCCATATTTCCAGAAATATGAGAACAGTGTTAGCCTTATGATAAGTGCGTATTATGAACATTGAAATGAGAATTGACCAACAGTCTTAGAATGGTAACACATTTGCTTAGGGCTGTTTGGGGAAAGAACATATATGAGCTGTGTCCTAAGGGTTGTAGTGACCTAATGGGTCGGTTCAGTGGCAATAATTCGTATTTCCTGCTATGAGGTTTGATGTCTCTGCCACTGTACACATCGTCTAGGTTGTGAGGGAGAAGCAGCGGGGAACAACAATCTATGGTGGGGCTAAAGAGGTGGGAATTCCCGGACCACGGCCCTTACTTGAACACTGTAGTGGTGGAATGCCATCAAAGTGAGATGGGGAGACGAAGCACCCCCACCTAACGGGAGCCGCCTCCCTGACGTGGATTGTCGGGGCCGTGAAGCGACAATACCCGGGTCAGTCAGTCACTCCCAATCTCAAATAGCATGTGTCCACAGCGCCAAGAATGACACAAATAAAAAGTTCAGTTTCAAACCCAGCTCATGCTCTCACCCCGGTCCCCAGCATTCCCCGGTTTATTAAGGCACAATATTTAACGGAAAGGGGGAGGGATGGTTTTAAGGGCAGGTTTAAATTTTTTAAAAAATCAGACATCTTCTGCGTCCCTTTTTTTTGGGTTAGATTAACCGAATTTTAAAATAGTCTCGGGGTGGTTTCCAGTAATCATCTTATTTTGGTAAAACATCTGATTCCAGTAATTTTGATTTAATTTGGGGGCGGTAACAGGATGTGGCGCCTCTTATCTTTCACAGTTTCTTAGTTATAGCTAGAGTTTATACAAGGGAAAAATTAGGTTTGAAGCATATAAAAGTAAAAAAATATAAAAGTATAAAAAAAAAAACAACACTCATAATATGTATATCCGCTGACAGGATCCATCCCCCCCAACCCCTCCCGTTGAAAAAATTTTGTTTTTAAGTGGGCAGAGATACACATTTTAGTCGACCTTGTTTGGAGGAGAACTGTGTTGCTAAGGGAGAAATTTGGGATAAAACAGGAGAGCGTGTATTGGGGAGGCGGGAGAAGAAGCTCAGGGAGAGGGCTTTTTGGCCCAAAATGAGAAAAGGAAGATCCACTAATCTCTGGAAAAATGACAACACCCACATTGTTTTAAGCTTTACCAATTTGGATCATCACCTGTAATTTGATCATCCAAATACCAAGTGGTGAGGCTGAAGCATTAAGTTTTGATTTGATGCGACATGGGAGCAATATAATAAAGTTTTTTTTACAATTTGGCCCCTTTGTTTTTATAGGGGATGTTTCCACCCAATCCATCCACAATAGATGAGACCGCTTTTCTAAGAATAAAGTGTGAGTTGGAGTGAGGGGCTTATCCAGCATTGTAGTATGGATTTTCTTGCCGCTGATGAGATGTAGAAGAGTAACTTCTTTTGGTACCCGGAGAGGCTGGAGAACTCAAGGGGTAGGAGATCAAAAATATACAATTCAGGGGAGTCAGGACAGAAGGGGAGTAAATGAGTAGTTGCAGAGGAAAGTATTTATGTCGAAAAGAATTTGATCTGGTTACATGACCAGAGACAATGTAGGAAATCGGCATGGGGAAAGAGGCATTTTGGACAAGCGTGAGTGGGAGAAGTGCCATTAGATAGACCCTATGTGGGGAGACATAGGCCCTGTGTGGAATACAGAATGCCATTTTCTAATAATACATAGAAAGAAGGTATTTTGCTGCTTGAGTTAAAGAAGTTAAGATGTCTTCTGGCGATCCGGAGTCAATGGATTCTGTTCAGGAGGCTAATCCTGATTGTTTGGTGGAATAGTCTAGTGAGGTGCATAAGAGATTGTAGTAACTTGGGTGGTGTTAGCAATATAAGTGGGTCATCCCAGTTCCAGTCAGTGAGATGTTTAATGACTGTTTGCATATAGCTGCATGCCTGTAGGCAGAGATCGTCTGTGAAAGCTGACAGTTTGATTTCTTGAGAACGCAGCTGGATACTGGAAAATGGTGTCACGGTTTCAAGGTGACAACTAAGGGGGTCTAGCAATAAATTAAAGAAAAAGTGGAGGGTGGCCCACTGGGTGTCCCCCTTTTAAACCCTGAATGGGATTGGAGTTAAGACCGTTCCAGTAAGGATGATAATAGAGTGACATTGATTATGGTCTAGAAAATTGAGGAATGTGTTTCCGAAGCCACGATAGCGTAATGTGGTATTGAGAAATCTCCATGAAATAGACTCAAGCGCCTTCTAGACTCAGCAACATGGAGGTGGGTCATAGTCGGTCATGGGATTGGGTTGTGGCCACTATCGCTGTGCGAATGCCAACCGTTGACTGTTTATTGTGTAGAAAGCCTAGTTGCGAGAGTATAAAAGGAAATGGGATTGCTTTCGTCCCTAAAATTTTTAATTAATTTTTTTGTGACTTGATGAGAAGGGTTGGGGCGGTAGGATTGGGGTAGGGTCGGATCTCTCTGTGGCTTTGGAATGAGTATGGTCCTTGATTCGTAGAATTCTGCTGGATCTGTGTGTGAGAACAGGTCTTGACACTAATCAGAGTTTAAAAAAGGGAGTTGTCCTTTACAAGCTTCCCCCTACCCCCTTTTGGCAGAAAAGGGTTTTTTGAATTCAGGGGCGTGCTTCTTGTTGCCTCTTCCTCCCCCTCTTTCCCCCTCCCCTCAGCACACAGAAAGCTTCCCCCATAACTTCTATACAGCGGGGGAAGGGGCCGGGTGGTTTGCTCCGGGGTTAACCCTGTATGTGCCTGCCAGTTTCTGCAGGCAAATGGATCACGTGAGTCAGGGGACAGGAGGGGCTGATTAGGTTGTGGAGAGGTCGTGAAGCTGTGTAGCTAATGCGAGCAGGGGGATGCAAGTGTTCCCATACCCCCTGTTGCATACAAATCCCCATCTAAAGCAACAAACAAACAAACCCCTGTCAGAACAGACACGGGGCAGCTGTGAAGTGTGTTACTAAATCATGATGTGTCACTAATACACAAGCAGGGGGTATGCCCCCGGATTTTTCTATTATTTTAGTAAAAGCCTACAAAAAAATCATGATTAAATAAAACACCTTCACTGTTGTCAACCTCATCTCTGCTCTCCTCAATTGGTAGAGCAGGGGAAGCAGCAAACACAGGGTTAATCCAGCTACACAAACAGAAGCCAGGACCCCCCCTCCTTCCCTAAAGAAGCATATGTGGGGGGGGGGCTCTGTGCTCTGACCGTATTCAGGGGCTGATGATCCCCGGGACTGGCCCCAGTGAGATAAAGATAAACAGGTAGGCGCTATAGGGATTTCGGAGTGATGCCACACTAACAGGGATAACAAAAAATCATAGGGCATTTGAATGAACATTTTTTTGAAAAGCGCTTTTTTTTTAAAGCTTTTAAATTTAAAACCCAATCATTGTAGTGAGACAACCCCTTTAATGAGGTTAAGGATATCTTTTCAGATAAGGAATTCACACAAAAGAAGTATACACCCTCATTTAATATTGCATTTAAGGAGTTACAAAAAATATATCGTGAACAGATATCAACTTGGTGGGAAGTTCAGAGTTTGGAAAACTATATACAAAATCAAATAGTGCCTCGGGGCCTTCGTATCTCCCTTACTCCAGGTGCCAAAACTAGAAATCCAGGATTTATTAACAAGTGGGAACTGGAAGCCACAAACGGTTCTATTAAATTTATGCAACTCCTCTTGGAGGATGAAAAATTAGTTAAGAAAATTTAAATCAATAACTAAAAGAACAAATAGAACTGGTACGAGGATTTGAACAACATACAGAGTATCTATTAAAAGAAAAGCAGCTCCAGAATTCTCTGGAAAGATACCAATATCACATAAAAGATCGTAAACATAAACAATTTATTAGGGATCTTTCCGACTTTTGTGAGAACAAAGTGTATATATTCTTAGATACTAAAGATAATAACAAAGAACTTGGCACAGTAGCCTCTTCTACAGAGACTGAACCCTCAGATACAGAACGTGAGCCTAATAGACAAAAAGTCGGAGTCAACAGAATACCAGAGGCCACAGGGGGTTGGGAAGTGGCAGAGGGACAGCATCAGAGGGGATCCTATAGGCCTTGTTTAGAAGGGAATCACCCCTACCAACTGAGGGACCGAACTCCAACGGGACATTAACTCCACTAACTAACAATTCTAACTTGATTATTAATTTATTATCTCACTCTCTAACTGTAAGTGAGATGAATGTCCTTAAATTGGGACTGTCGTTTGTCCCAACTCAAAAATTCAACCTATTTAGGTGGATAAAAGACATTAACCTTTTTGGACGCAAATTCAGATGGCATATGTATCACTGTCTAAAAAATAGGAGGAAATATAATGAGATGGGTATAAGTAGTGTTGAGCGATTACGTTGGCTATCGACATCAGGCGATAGTCGATAGTCAGCCACCATCGATAAGGTTTTTCGATAGTCGATCATCTCCGATGACCATTTAAGGTCTATGGGAGAGCAACAACACCCATCATTTTCTTACACCCAAAAACAGGGCTGGAGAAGCTGGAATTAACAGCCACAACAGTCAAATGGATTACCTGCTACATCTTAGGCACAACACTTAGGCCTATAAAAGCCACAGAAAAAAAGTCACACACCATTCAACTTAATCCCTGTCTTGTAACCACTGCATGACCCTTAAACACTGCATCACCTCACAAATTAAAAAAAGTTGCCTGAAGGCAGTATTATTTGAACCATCATTGTACTGGAACTGGACATGGAATATCCTGTACTGGAACGCCTGCACTGACCTAAATACTGCATGACCCCACAGATTAAAAAAGTGCCGGAAGGAAAGTAGTCTATTGAACACCATTTTAGTTGAACTGGACATTGACAACCTGTCCTGGACCGCAGCATGACCCTTCAAACCTGTCTGACCCACAGATTTAACAAAGGCTCGGAAAAAGGAGTCTTTCAACCACCATTTTAGTTTGAACTGGACATGGCTTAGAACTGTTCCTGGACCGCAGTATGACCATTAAACTCTCTTGACCCCAGATTAAAATGTGCCGGATAAAGGGAGTCTTTTCAACCACCATTTTAGTTGAAACTGGAATATACTGTCCCTGTCCTGGGCCACAGTATGAACCAATTATAACCTGTCTGACCCCCAGATTAATAAGTGGCGGGAAAAAGGAGTCTTTCCAACACCATTTTAGCTGAACTGGCAATTGACAAAACCCCTGTCCTGGACCGCAGCATGAACCCTTAAACCTTGTCTGACCCCCTGATTTAAAAAGCTGCCGAAAAAGGGAGTCTTTTAACACACCATTTCTGTTGAACGGACATTAACCTTACATGTCCAGGGCTACAGCATGAGCCCCAAACATGCTTGACCCCAGATTTAAAAAAATGCGGAAAAGGAGTCTTTCAACACCCCATTATAGTTTCACTGGACATTGGACTAGAAACGTCACCTGGCCAAGCATGACCTAGGGCCGGAGTTACAGTGGGTGATCAGGTGAGAGCCCAGGCTGGCGTCCGTCATATTTAAACGCAGGTTAAAATGGCCCGATGACGCAGCAACGAATAACTGTCGTGCTGAAGCAGAGTGCGGAAGCGGACTGTGTGAGAACTCAGCCTTCCTCAGAACTCAGTCAAGACCTTGGGTAGCGCTTGCCCCCAGTTTGAGTGCGGACCAATGGAGCTTCACTTGGTAAAATACGGTGGTTAACGCTCCTGTACAACCAGGTGCCCTTTTTCTTTGGCATTCTTTTTCTCATTTTATCAACGTTGCTGGAGGAAAATGGTCTCTGTACTTTGTTATCTGTCCCGCTGCTACCATATCTCCATGTCCACTGAATAAACTACATCTGTTCAAGTTTTCCTGTTACCTCCCTTGTACCAATTCAGAGAATTTTTTAACAGGCTATTTTGTACATGCTAAGTTTTTTAGTAGTTTACATTCTAGAAAACACATTTTTAAAATAGGATGGAATCCCACATGTCTTTTGTTTTCTTTTTTTTTATTATATTAATGGGTTGTCTCGTACAGGATTGATCGCTATGTTAAGATCTTGCAAAAAACAATTCTTTTGCAATATGTGTCATTAAACTGTGTCCTACCTATTTCCTGTTTTGACAGGGCCCATCACCCTTGTGCTCATCTTGCCAATTGTTAAGAACAAATGTCTATTAGAAAAACAACATTTTTTAGAATTGGACCTGTAGTATTGCTCATTTCAAAGCAGCATGACCAAAAATTATAAATATGGAATTATCAGCACTGTTATAAATTGTGAGGCAACATGACCCCACAACTATTGACAATGCGGAAAAATTCTAAAGATGAAGTGAGTAAATGGAAATATGGTTATGTCATGAAAACCCTTGGTGTCTTTTACAGTCTCCTCTCAGCAAAAACCAGCAAATGAAATCGTTGGGAACTGATGAATAAAAATTGCAGTAAGAATGATCCATTTTAAAATAAGTTTATCAGAGGGACACATTTCTGTTTGGAGAGGAATGTGAAAGTAGACCAGCAACATAATCGGTGACCTCGGGCCAATTGGGCCATCAAAATCATCAGAGCTCTGCCCGATTCATCTCGATGAAGTCAAACTGTCCACATTATCTGTGGAACAGCCGGTTGAGTTTGTCTGTAATGACTCATCGGCTGTGCTGAAGGTCCGCTCAGATATGACGCTGGATGCTGGCAGGACAACACCTCTATGGTGGTGGCGAGCCAGTCGGGGCATTCCGTCCATTTTGGATACAAGAAGTCTATTGGGTCCGGAAACACATCAAAAAACATCGGTGTTGAGACGCAGATAGGTTGTGGCACCATGATCTTAAAGCTGGTTCTGTGTGTTGTATGTGTGCCCTGCACTTGCATGCGTTGGATGAGGTGGTAAATAATAGATTGCAGAGGTCACCATTAGGCTTCTGCTACCCCTTAGCATGCTGCTGCTGCTGCTACGGCTTACTTGGCACTCTACTGCTGGTCTCGTCGCTGGCGTTGTTCCACCGTGAATTTGAAGAACTGTGAAGCAGACGCATCAGATTGTTTCCAGTTGATAAATCAGCAAGGCTCCATTTCTGCATTTTACTCTCATTTGGGTGGGTGGAAGGAAAGTGCTATTTTTGTTTTGGTATTGGGGATACAGGAGGGGGGCCACCACAGTAAACTGTTGTTCATTTTGATGGCCTTAATGCGAGGATCTGTTGGAGGAAATGGAGCATCCCCCCCCCCCCCCTCTCCCCCCCCCCTAAGCACTCTGTGAGAGATGGAGCCTGATTTCCCCAAGCCTCTGGGTAGAGCGGGGCACTAGCAAACTGTTCTTCATCATCTTCCTCCTCCGCCTCAAATTCGCGCGACCTTCTTTCCAAGGCTGGGACGTCGGTAACATCGGGCATAGGAATACCACTCCTCCTCCTCCTCCTCCGCTGCCTCCGGCACAGCTTCAAAACACAGCCTGATCTTCGCCTGAGATGATGGCACTGAGAGCTGATGCGCCTCCACCGTGCCCTACTTTGGACCCCGAACCACTGCCTAATGAGGACCGATGAAATTGTGAAACTGTCGGGCCTTGTGGATTTGACGGAGAGAAAGGCTCCGTGTCCGCATCTGTGTCAGTCTCCTCATACAGTCGCTGAGGGAACTGTTGTTTTCAGAGTGCCAACGATACGTTCAGATCTACAGAATCACCACAATGCTCATGCTGACAAGGGCATTTTCCCGCACTGGGACCCTTTCTGGTGGCTTCTTCCAAAACTGGAATGTGATGGTGCGAGCTCCTTTCACCTGCCTCCACTCTCGGTGGCTCAACACCCCGAGGTCACGCACCGCTGCTGTCAGACCCATATGTCACTTCGTACTGCATAATGGCATTGCGCTGCTGCCACAATCGCTGGAGCATGTGGGAGGGTTGGAATTCAGCCACTTTTGCCACGTCAACAATGAGACGGTTGACGGGAGAGGCGAGTGCGCTGCAACGCAGCCAGGCGGAACGAAGACAGGGTGCGTACGGAGGAGTGCGAACTTCCAGACCTCCGAGCTTCTTCATCAGGCAGTCCAAACCCCAGGTAGATCTTTAGAAATTTCTGGACGACCAAGGTTCATGACATGTGCCAGCAGGGATGTGTCCAGCCTACCGATATTAACGGGCGGCCAGCTGATTGCGCCCGTTATCGCATACACCTAGCCTGGCACAAGGTTCTTGTCACCCAACACAGTGTCGGTATCGTTGAGGAGAGCCGTCCACAGCTCCTGATCCTGTGAGGGGACGGTCTCCAAGACAGATTAATTTCAATAACGGCATTGGTTTCTCTGGGCACGTGTTGCCACCTGAGGACCTTGGGGGAAGAGTCCTGCACCATCCCTGCGGTTTGAAGAGCGTGCGCCGAGCCTGAGAGCCTCAGTCACCCCCAGAGACATCCACCCAGCTAACCCAGTGAGCTGTCACTGAGATAAGCGGCCTTGGCCGTGCTTACTGTCCATTGTTCGGTGGTGAAGATGGACTTTTCCGGACAACTAGATGCAGACATCGCGCTTGAAATTTTAGATGACACGTGGCTAGGCCAGGGGACGGCTTTTTCTGTCAAAGAAATTGCCTGCTCGGCATCTGTGTATGGGGGCAGGCAAGGGGCCATGCACGTGGCGGAACCATCTATGTTCCACCAGAAGGATAAGGCAAAATTTCAAGGGCCAAAAGCCTGGCAATGCCGACATTTCAGGATTTTGGCTTTGGGTTGTTTGGGTTAAAGTGTATTCATTCTGCTCCCTAAATGGAAGACAGTAGGCTGGCTGCTAGACTGGCGCTGTTCGGCGTGCAGGTCGTCAAACTGGCGGAAGGAGAAGGGGTAGGATGGGTCTCTCTGGTGGTGCTGGTGGTACTCGGGCGACGGTGGAGGATTGAAGCGGAGGCCTGATCCCTGATCATGACTCTGAGAGAATGGGCAGTGACGAACGCTTGGTGGTTGGCGGAGGAGGCGGAGACAGAGGGTGGACAGTGGTGGAGGCCCGGCGGTCGGTCTGGCCTTTTTTGGCCAAGTGTTCCCTCATTTCAACTCATGCTTCGCTGCATGTGATAGACATGTTGGTGGCGGTTAACAACTTAAGGTTCATGCCTCTACATTAATGCTTTTACGGCAACAGGCGGCATATGCCATCGCTGGTGAATCAGCGCGCTTGCTCAAAGAAAGGCCAAGGCTTGAGAGGTCCTGGACCTTTTGACGGCAGATAAGAGAGGAGCGGGGTTGCGATGAAAGTGGGTGGCGGAATCATATCAGCGGACTTCTGCGACCGCCCTCTCCCTTTTTGTGCGGGACCCGTATTGACATACCTAAAATCGTCTTCCTCATCGTCCACTGATGAAGCGCTCGCAGCAAACTCTTGCGACGCGCTTTCACTGCATCCAGAAGCTGCGGCTAACAAGCAAGAGGGCATGCAAGGCGTTGCGACGACCCGGGATTTTTGCACCGATTGATACTTCTTCCTCTCTGATCATTTTAACATGCCTTCTGACCCCCAACCGCATGTTGTCATCAAAGAGGTCGTCAGACAATGGATCTATCCATAGTGGTGGATTACATGGATGTGGACAGATTTGAGGATGACTTCATGTTGGACGGATTGCTGATGATGCTGTGATGACGACATTGTGGCCAGTTGACTGGGAGGGACGGGAGGTAAGGTCTGCTTGGATGAGGTTGCATTAACCACTGAAGGACAGCTTGGCGACGCTGTTCGTTATGAGATTCTAACAGTGAGTGGCCCTGACCCAGCGATGACAGGCCTGAGGTCTGCAACTGATGATAACTGGCATGCGTGTTGTCGCAGCACTGGAAGGAGAACCTTCCTCTCGTACCTCTACATCCATGTGCTTACCCCCCTCTTTGCTCGCTTTACCACCTGCAATTTCGCTCCATGTTCAGAAATATAAAAAATTTGAATGAAGGTATGGAATAGTTTTGGATAGTCTATTATTAAAAGGCAAATCACAGGCTTTCTCAAATCCCTCTAATCAAAACAAAAAATTGCGGGATTCAAAATTTAAAAACTGCAAGGTGTCTCTATCAAACAAATCTGGAAATGGGCAAAAGTGCAAAACACGTATCTGTTTAATGTATTAGGATTAATAAAAGGTATTTTGGCACATATAAAATCACCTGTGGTGACTACAAAATTGCTGTATTAAAATTTAACTGCTAAGTAGATCTATCACAAGCTGGGCCTGCGCCAAAGTGAAAACACTCGTTATCTCGAATGTATTCGGATCATAAAAGGTATTTTTGGCACCTATCAATTCACCTGTGGTGGAATAAAAATTTGCAGTATTCACATTTAAGTGCAAAGTGCCTCAATGAACAAAGGTGTAGTGCGCCAAAGTACAAAAAACACGTATTCTGAAAATGTATTTCGGATAACTAAAAGGTATTTTTTGGCACCTATCATTTCAACATGTGGTGAACTAAAAATTGCGTATTCACATTTAAGTGCAAGGTGTCTCAATGAACACATGCTGTAGTGCGCCAAAGTCATAAAAAACACGTATCTGAAATTTAGATTCGGGATTTTACAAGGTATTTTTGGACCTACTCAACCTGTGATGGTCTTGTGGATTCTAAAATTAGTACAAGGTGGATATATAAACAAATGGTGGAATGGGCAAAATGCAAAAATGAACACCTATCTAAATGTATACAGATAATAAAAGTGGAGTTATGAACACTAACAAAGAGACATGCAGTTACTAGATAAAGATGTGTATGCTATAAGTTCAGGCTGCACAATAAGCCCAGGAAATATTTCAATAGAAAACTGTTAATAATAAGCTATTGCAAGTGTATACACTAAGTATTGGTGAACACTTTATACCAGTTTTCTTTATAGAGCTTGTCTGTGTGCGCCCGCTGGGGCCCACCTCCGCTCCCCCCACGTGACTTTACAGCGGTAGATGCTCCTTTAAAATTCTCTACCCAATATATTATAAATTTCCAATTCTAATCTAACTAATTTGTATAGGATCATGCTAATGTAGAGGTTTATCTGTGAGAAATATAATAATTTCGCTGAGCTGTTTGGGACACAAGCAGAGCGCACGTCCTTCTGCTCTGAGCGCTGAGAGACGCTGAGGCTGAAAGGAAGCACATGTTCTATGTAAATACGAGTTCTGTGATTTTTCCTGCAATTGCACCATACACATCCCAGTCATGACGTCGCACACACATACTCACCACAGCTCTATTCTGCTAATCTGATTTTCAGGCCGCCATATTTACAGGAAGCGCGAAAATTGGACGCGATCTTAATGTGATGCACAGATTGTAACCTTAAGTTATCGCATGATCCTAAAAATTCCGATCACCATAACAAAACTGTGCCGATTTCAACTTTGTCGATTATATCGCTCAAACAATAGGTATAAGTGAGGCTGCTGGAGAATGTACAACTTTTATTTGGAATTTCAGAAGATGAGGTTAATACGGGTAAAGGTCCATTTACTACATTAAAAACTAAAAGCAGAAGAATGCCGCCACAAGGCGACATTTCCTGTGTTGATATCTTTATTTCACAGGTCACAAAGGACCTGGAAACATTAAATAAGAGATTCCCTACGAATTGTAATCAGGCAGAAAAAGAAGCAATCTTAAAACTAGAATGCGATCATAAAGTGAAAAAAAGTAAAAAAAGTGAAACACAAGTAAAACACAAACACGAAAAATAAAATAAAAATCCGTACACCGCCCTTTTCCCCTTTTCAAAACGCAATCGCCCCCAAAAAAGTAATCAATAATAACTAAAGTACCCATTTGTGGTATCAGCAGCGTGCGTAATGACGCCCTAGAAATATGTTATGTTAATTTTACAACTGTTCGGTGACGGCCGTAAAAAAAAAACAAAAATCAATCACCAGAATTAGATTATTGTTCATCCGCAGCACATAATGGGAATAAAAAGCGATCAAAACTCCTATAAAACTCCAAAGTTGTACCAATTAAAATGTCCAGTTTCATCCGCAAAAAAAAAGTCCTTATACTGCTCTGTATATGGAAAAATATAAAATGTATAGGTGTCAGAAGATAGCGAAGCATAAATATTGTTTTACACACTAAAAAAACTTTTCTTTTTTTTTAAGTGCTTCACTAAAAAAAAACTATATAAATAGGGTATCGCCATTAATCGTCAGCGACCAAAGAGTAATGCTAACTCTAATCTCGGATACTGCACGGTGAGCCCTGTTAAAAATAAAAATAAAAAACATACTAGGTTTGCAGTATTTATCTTCAACTGGGCCTCTCCAAAAAAATGGGATTTAAATGCATTCAAAAAGCTGTCCCCCCTAAAATGATACCAAAATAATGTCAACTAATCTCGCAAAAAACAGTTCATACACATGCTCCAAGACAGATAAAATTTAAAAGTTATGAGCTCTCAAATTTGGTAATGCAAAAACGTATTTTCCTGTTTTGAATAAAAGTGTTTTTATTGTATAAAAGCAGTAAATAACATAAAAAAAATTAAAAAATTTGGTATCGGTGTAATGTATTGACCGGCTGGAGTAAGTTCCCATGTCTTTATTACCGTACTCAAGTACGACCGCTATAAAAAAATAAAAATAACAAAACACTTACCAAGATTGCTGTATTTGTTCAAAACATCTCACAAAAACCTTAATAAAATGTGAACATAGCATCCTATAGCACCACCTAATGGTACCAATAAAAACTTCAAACTCTTCCCGCAAAAACAAGCCCATACACAGCTCTGCTCACAGCATAAATAAAAAAGTTATGGCTGTCAGAATAGGTCAATATGTAAAACGCAATTTTTATAGACGTATTACTACTGTGTAAAGTACTAAAACAGAAAAACTATATAAAATCTATATCCATATTGGTAAGTGTACCGACCCCCATAGTAAAAGTTATCACATCATGTACATGCACGGCGAATGCTGTAAATTGAAACTCAAAAATACTATGACTGAACTGCGTTTTCCCCCATTTTCATTGCCATTGCTAAAAAAACTATCGGAAACACCTGTGAACCAAAATGCACTCAGTACACCCCTATGCTGACAATCCCCGATGGGTGTTGAATCAAAATGGGGCGTACTTTGGAATGTTTCGCACGTTCTGCTACTTTGGGGCTTTGCAATTGCGGACATGGCCCCCAACCCAATAAAATCTGAGTTCCAAAAGCCAAATAGCTTCTCCCTCCCTTCATTATACGCCTGCCCATGCGCCCATCACAGCAGTTTACACCCAATGTAGGGTATTGCGAACTTGGTAGAATTGCTTAACAAAGTTTTACGGTTCATTTTTCCTAGGATTCCTTGTATTTGATTGAAATACTTTTTACGCTAAAATTGGCAGGATTATTGGAAAAAAATTTTTTTTTACCTTTTCACAGCCTTTATGTAAAAAAATTTGTGAATCAACTGTGGGGGTTATATACTCATTGCACCCTGGGATATATCATTAAGGGGTGTTAGTTTCTAATATGTGGTATATTTAGGGGTGTTTATTAAGTTTTAGCACCTTAGGGGTGTCCCCAAACCTGTAATGGGTGCGCCTAAAATAAATCGTATTGAAAAGGAGGACCTCAGAGTCGGTAGGTGCTCCTCTTTCTGGGGCTTATGTTGAGCCAAAATACTGCACTAGGGCACATATGGGATATCTCTAAAAACGGCAGACCTGGGGGAATTGATTTTAAGTTGCCATTTACTGGTCACATTTCCCGATATTCAGTGAATAATGGAATAAATATTGAAAATCTGCCAAAACAAAAGTGAAATTTTGAAATTTCACTTCCGACTTTGCTTTAATTTCTGTGAAATATCTAAAGGGTTATCAAAATTCCTAAATTGTGTTGTAAATACGTTAAGGAGGATTAGTTTCTTAGATGCATTATTTATGGGGGTATCTCAGGCTGGCCCCTCAAATGCATGTCGAACGGAAGTGGTCACTAAATAAATGTATATTGAAATTTTCTGAATTGTGAGAAATTCTACTAAAATTTCTAAGCCCTCTAATGTCGTAAAAAACAAAAAGACATTTAAAAAATGATGCCACCTATAGTGGACATATGGTAGATGCTAGTTATAATAACTATTTTGTGGTGAATAATTATCTGTCTTGCACGCAGAATTTTGCAACTTAAAATCTCACAAATGTTTCAATTTTTCATGAAATTTTGATATTTTTCACAAAACAAACAAGGTTGTATGGATAAAAATTTCTTACCTAAACTTAAAGCACAATGTGTCACGAGAAAAAGTCGCTGAATCACATGATAGGTAAAGTGTCAAAATGTTATTCTCACATATAATGGACACATTCGTCAGATTTCACATAAATAGGGATGGGTTAAGGAGCAAAAACAGGCTGGGTCCTTAAGGGGTTAAAGGCAGACCCATTGTGTCAGGCATAGACGCCCTTAACCAGAACTGCGGAATCTATTTGGACTGTATTCTGGCCCTTTTTGTGGAATCCCTCCTGTCCTACACGAGGGACACGACAGATCTCCTTAGAAAATTGGATGGAGTGCAAATGGCTCCCAATAGATGGTTGAACCATCAAACTGGACAGCAATTCTATATATGACACTTCATTAATTGTAGATCTACTGGTATTATATACCGTATGAAGTGCCATTGTGGTAAGGAATATATTGGCAAGATCAGCCGTTAATTTCGCCGACGTATCGGTGAACACTTGGGGGATATTCGCAACATATCCAGACACATCTGGTCTCAACACATTGGGGACTTTCAACAGATACGATTTATGGGGATTGACATGATCAAATCACATCCTCGCAGGGGAAACTTTGATAAGTCCCTATTGTGCAAAGAAGCCTATTGGATTTATACCCTTCGAACAACATATCCTGATGGCTTAAATGAACAGCTAAATTATGGCTGCTTCTTGTAGACTTATTAGTCCTTTTTTATGTCGTCATGTAGGGTTATTCTTCTTTGAAAACTATCTGATTATGTTGATATCACTATATAACCCTATATATACTTACCTTACTCAATTTCTTTCCTCAACCCTTCAATGACACAATTGTATAATAATTTTTTTAAAAATTTGGCAATTCCTATTATCATATCCTTATATTGAATTTCTAGTTACCTTTTTTGTCAAGACTTACAACCATTAACAGTGGCCTCTGGTCATATATTCTTCAGAAATATCCTTGGTGAGATATTTGTATGCTAAGCAGGGAGTATAGGAACCTTTACATTACCCCATGCTTCTGCCTATTAGCATTACCATAGTTTCACAGTCCTCTGGCTCCTTAGCCTCTCATAGATTAGCCCCTCTTCCTGCTGTCTCTAAAAGGGTTTAAATCTGGCTAGCTCAAAACCCCCTACCTCCCTCTGCTGTATAGGAAATTACTGCAGGTCCAAGGAGGAGAGCTGTCTGTGTGCTGAGAGGAGGGGGAAGGAGGAGGGGGTAGTAGGCAGACAAGAAGCACGCCCCTGAATTCAAAAATCCTATGGTGCCAGACACACTGAGGTAGGCTGAAAACCTATAGTGAGACAACTCCTTTAAGGCAGCATGAGCTGTAATCATGGCCAGGCCCGGACTGGGAACAAAAACAGCCCTGGCACAAAACCCCCACCAGCCCACATACAATATCTGCTTACAAAATTTCCCTTGGTCACACACCTCGCCACTTTCTAAAATAAATAACACTATAATCACAAACAAAAAGTGGCATAGAAAAAGCCCTCATTACAGTGTCAGGGACAGGTATGCACTTCCTTGATTATCAGGGACAAGACTATGCTGCCACTATACAAGCTCCAATATAACCTAAAACACTGCCATATAGAGACCACATAGTGGTCAGACACCAGCTCAGGTATAACCTACAACACCGCTATATAGAGACCACGTTGTGGTCAGACACCAGCTCAGGTATAACCTACACCCCCACCAAATAGGGACTACATAGTAGTCAGACACCAGCTCAGGTATAACCTACAACACTGCCATATAGAGACCATATAGTGGTCAGATACTAGCTCAGGTCATATCACATGACTGTGACTACAGCACTGATCCATCACAGAAGTAAAATAACCCCTGACATCAGGGACTCACAGGAGACGTCATCTCTGATGGGAATTGTTATCTTCTCCTTTTCTTCTTCACCTGGCCCAAACCTCCATGATATCTTCCCTGATGAGTCGTTCTCTTCCCTTTTTTTTCTCCTTCTGGTACAGAATGCAATGACGTTATCTCCCGACCACTACTCGTCCCTGTAGAATTTACCACAAAAAATTTTTAGAGTCCTTTCTTTTCCAGCACTTCCCACCTCTATACAAACTCCCCATCCGTAAAAGCCACAAATAGTAAAAGTTCCCGCTTTGGTGCCTCACACAGTAATTGTACCCCAAACAGCAAAAGTGCCCCCAGCCAATTATAGGCCCCCCATTTGTTCTACTAGTAGGTAGGTCCACACTCCAAATAGTAGACAGGCACTTAGATGCTCTTTTTAGGTATGTTAGACCCTAAAAATTCTAAATTAAAAAAAGTCAGATACGTGGCATGGAAATAAATAGCTATCCCATTAGGTAGCTATACAAGCCCTATGTATATAGACCTCCAATAACAGATAGGTATATAGGTACCCTCCGAATGCAGGTAAATAGGCCCCCTCAGTAAGTTTATATATTCATTCAGTAGGTAAAGATGTATATAATCCCCAATTAGGTAGCCCCTCATTGGGTATATAAGCCCCCTCAGTAGATAGATAAGTATAAAGACCCTCTTAGTAGGTAGGTATATAGGGTCACCATTAGGAAGGTAGTTACATTAGCCCCCCAGTAGTTAGGTAGGTAAAGAAGGTCTCCTCCAGTAGTTAGGTGGGTAAAAAGGGCCTCCCCCCCAGTAGTTTTTTGTGAAGAATCAACAACAAGTGGGACACAATTGTGAAGTGGAACAAAATTTATTGGATATTTTACACTTTTGTAAAAAATTAAAAAACTGAAAAGGGGGGTGGGGGGGCGTGCAATATTATTCGTCCCCTTTACTTTCAGTGCAGCAAACTCACTCCAGAAGTTCAGTGAGGATTTCTGAATAATCCAATGTTGTCCTAAATGACGGATGATGATAAATATAATCCACCTGTGTGTAATCAAGTCTCCGTATAAATGCACCTGATCTGTGATAATCTCAGGGTTCTGTATAAAGCGCAGAAAGCATCATGAAGAGAAAAGAACACACCAGGCAGGTCTGTGATACTTTTGTGGAGAAGTTTAAAGCTGGATTTGGATACAAAAAGGTTTCCCAAACATTAAATATCCCAAGGAGCACTCTGCAAGCGATCATATTAAAATGGAAGGAGTATCAGACCACTGCAAATCTACCAAGACCCGGCCGTCCCTCTAAACTTTCATCTCAAACAAGGAGAAGACAGATCAGAGATGCAGCCCAGAGGCCCATGATCACTCTGGATGAACTGCAGAGACCTACAGCTGAGGTGGGAGAGTCTGTCCATAGGACAACAATGAGTCGTACACTGCACAAATCTGGCCTTTATGGAAAAGTGGCAAAAAGAAAGCCATTTCTCAAAAATATCCATAAAAAGCCTTGTTTAATGTTTGCCAAAAGCCACCTGGGAGATACACCAAACATGTGGAAGAAGGTGCTCTGGTAAGATGAAACCAAAATCTAACTTTTTGGCCACAATGCAAAACGATATGTTTGGCGTAAAAGCAACACAGCTCATCACCCTGAACACACCATCCCCACTGTCACACATGGTGGTGGCAGCATCATGGTTTGGGCCTGCTTTTCTTCAGCAGGGACAGGGAAGATGGTTAAAATTGATGGGAAGATGGATGGAGCCAAATACAAGACCATTCTGGAAGAAAACCTGTTGGAGTCTGCAAAAGACCCGAGACTGGGACGGAGATTTATCTTCCAACAAGATAATGATTCCAAACATAAAGCAAAATCTACAATGGAATGGTTCATAAATAAACGTATCCAGGTGTTAGAATGGCCAAGTAAAATAACAGGCCAGAATCCAATCGAGAATCTTTGGAAAGAGCTGAAAACTGCTGTACACAAACGCACTCAATCAAACCTAACTGACCTCGAACTGTTTTCCAAGGAAGAATGGGCAAGAATTTCAGTCTCTCGATGTGCAAAACCGATACCCCAAGACATACCCCAAGCAACTTGCAGCTGTAATCGCAGCAAAAGGTGGCGCTACAAAGTATTAACTTAAGGGGGCCGAAAAATTTTGCACGCCCCACTTTTCAGTTTTTTATTTTTTACAAAAGTTTAAAATATCCAATAAATTTCGTTCCACTTCAAAATTGTGTCCCACTTGTTTTTGATTCTTCACCAAAAAATAAAACTTTTATATCTTTATGTTTGAAGCCTGAAATGTGGCAAAAGGTTGAAAAGTTCAAGGGGGCTGAATATTTTCGCAAGGCACTGTATATATTGTCCCCCTATTAATTTGGTAGCCCACACAGCCCACATAGGTAGCCCATAAAGGTAGCAAGAGAGCCCATAAAGGTAGCTAAGGAGCGCATAAAGATAGCTAGGGATCCCATATAGGTAGTTAGGGATCCCATATAGGTAGCTATACATTCCATATAGGTAGCTAGGGAGCCCATATAGGTAGCTACAGAGCCCATATAGATAGTTCGGGAGCCCACATAGGTGGCTAGGGAGCCCACATAGGTGGCTAGGCAATCCATATAGGTAGCTAGGGAGCCCATATAGGGGGTGAGGAAGCCTGTATAGGGGTTAGGGAACCTGTATAGGGGGTTAGGGAGGCCATATAGGGGGTTAGAGAGGCCATATAAGAGGTTGGCGAGGCCATATAGGGGGCCAGGGAGCCCATATTAAAAATAAAAATTATTAACTTTTAACGTCAGAAGATCTTGGCCTGATCCTGGCTGTCTGTGACCCAGCAATACAGCTGTGTGGTGAGGGGGGCCTGCCGGCCCCCTGACTGAGGGGTCAAGTTGCATGCCAGACCGCTGCGGCCCCTGAAGCTGCACCACAGGCCGGTGCTCGGGGGCCCCAGGGGAACTACCAGCCCCCCCCGGCGGGCGCTCTGAGCCGGTATGGAATATGGCCCTTCCCATTCCAAAGTTTGCTATGAGGCCCAGCCTTCACTAGTTATTTCCCTATACAGAGAATCCTCCCGAAATCAGACATTTATCACCTATTCTGTGGATAGGTGAAAATGTCTTTCGTGGCACAACCCCTCTGAGCAATAACTGACTCTCCTTACTGTCAGACTGCAGTGCCTAATGTATGAGGGAATTAATTATACAGTATGTGTCCATTGTGTATGAATGGCCGGTGCGTGATGTGTCCAGTGTGTGCGAGAGCCATGTGTGAGTGACGCATGCGGGGTGTATCCAGTGTTTGTGTGTGAGTGATGTATGCAGGATGTGTACAGTGTTGTATCCAGGTTTTTTTTTTTTTTTTTAGACTTTGGGAAAACTTCTTACTGCTTTAAATGAAAAATTTATGAAAATGAAATGAAAAAAAACCCCCAAGAACTTGTACTCGCTTCTCTTGTGGCAGCCATTCCAGCACTACTAGCTATTTGTCCCTTGTATTATTTAGTAACTATATTACTAGTGTTTTCTGGCATAGAAAAGGTTGGGGCATAGAAAAGTTTGCTATGGGGCCAAGCCTTCTCTAGTTCTGCCTCTGTTTATACCTTTTATTTCTTCTATGGAGAACGTGGTGGCCATTGTATCCGCAAAATGGTTATGGGACAGGTGCATTTTCTTCTTGTGTTCGCATTTTCTGCTGTGTACTGTTATGCATAAAAATAGTATTGACATCACTATATAAATCTTCCAAGTATTGTAGTATTGTTGAATGTAATATTTTCTTCCTGTGACATTGTTGTATACATTATCACTGTACTGGGATAACACAGTATAGACACATTTTAGCACAATGCTATGACATTCTTTGCAATAACCAGTCAGCTGTAAGGGGTTATACTTGTGTTGGGATGTTGACAGTAAGGCTATGTTCACACAGCATAACTGTGGGGCGTAATTACGCCCAGCAATTACGCTGTGTGTTCAGGAGCTCGTGCCAATCGGCCTGAGCTCCTACGGGGCGGGGGGGCCGTCAGCCCGCCGGCCCCATAAACTGTCATTACTCGCGGCACGCAAATGCCGTGAATAATTGACATGTCACTTATCTCCCCCCACGGCGTATTGTCCGAGCGGGGACAGGAGACACAATCCATAGTTCTCTATGAGAACTGTGGATTACTGTAATGACTGGGGCGCATTTTGCCCGTATTTGAGCGCAGTACGGAGCGAAATATGGACCAAAATGCGCCCCAGTCATAACCGTGTAAACATAGCCTTAGAGTATGTTAACAAGCCGTCTTGCGTCCGTGTGAACATCCGCTTTTCTGATGCATCTCTGGGTCTATCAGAATGGACCCAGAGACGCATCTAATTATTAGCAGTGAGTTTATCACTGCCGGCAATGACAAACATGTAGCGGTGTTCACATGAGTGATTGCCGCTGCGTGTTTGCATTGCGGCAGTCGGGTCTGTCTTTCGGATGCGATCCAAAAATGACATGCAATTCTTGGATCGCATCCGAAAGACACCCGACAGGCGCGATGCAAACACGCAGCGGCGATCACTCATGTGAATGCCGCTGCATGTTTGTCATTGCCGGCAGTGATAAACTCACTGCTAATTGTTAGATGCGTCTCTGGGTCCGCTCTGATGGACCCAGATATGCATCAGAAAAGCAGATGTTCACACCGACACAAGACGCCGTGTGAACATACCCTTAGGTTATGTTCACACGGCTTAAAATGGGACGTATCTCGCCCTGTATTTCGCACCGTACTGCGCTAAATACGGGGCAAAATACGTCCCAGTCATTATGGTGATCCAAAGCTCTCATAGAGAACTATGGATTAAGTCTCCTCTCCCTGCTCGCACGATACGGCGAGCGGGGAAAGAAGTAACAAGTCAATTATTTACGGCGTATACGCACCGTGAATAATGAATGTCTATGGGGCCGGCGGGTGTGTTCCTTTCCTAATCAAGCTCAATCAGTTTAATTAAGCACAGCTGGACTCCAATGAAGGAGTAGAACCATATCAAGGAAGGTCAGAAGGAAATGGACAGCATGTGAGTTAAATATGAGTGTCACAGCAAAGGGTCTGAATACTTATGTACATTTGATATTTCAGGGTTTCTTGTTTCATAACTTTGCAAAAATATCTACATTTCAGTTTTTTTTTTCTTTCAAGATGGGGTGCAGAGTAGTGTTGAGCGATTACGTTGGCCATCGACATCAGTCGATGGTCGATAGTCGACCATCATCGACAGGATAGTCGATAGTCGGTAGTAGATTATGAGCGATGACCATTAAAGTCTATGGGAGAGCAACAACACCTTCATTATTACACCCAAACAGGGCTGGAGAAGCTGGAATTAACATCCACAACAGTCAAATGGATACGTGCTACATCTTAGGCAACACACTTAGGTTATAAAAGCCACAGAAAAAAAATCACACACCATTCACTATCCCTGTCTTGTACCACAGCATGACCCTTAAACCTGCATCACCCACAAATTAAAAAGTGCCAGAAGGCAGTATGATTTGAACCATCATTTTACATGAACTGGACATTGAATATCCCTGTCCTGGAAGGCAGCATGAGCCCCAAACCTGCATGACCCCCAGATTTAAAAGTGCCGGAAAAAGGAGTCTTTCAACCACCATTTTAGTTGAACTGGACATTAACTATATCTGTCCTGTACCGCAGAATGACCATTAAACCTGTCTGACCCACAGATTAAAAAGTGCCAGAAATAGGAGTCTTTCAACCACCATTTTAGTTTCACTGGACATATACTGTCCCTGTCCTGGGTAGCGCTTGCCCCTCCGTATGAGTGCGGACCAATTGAGCTTCACTTGGAAATAGTGGTGGTTAACGCTCCTGTTCCACCCAGGTGCCCTTTTTCTTGGCATTCTTTTTCTCATTTTACTCAACGTGCTGGAGGAAATTGTCTCTGTACTTTGTTCTCTGTCCGTGCTCCATACTCCATGTCCTCTGAATAACCTACATCTGGTCAAGTTTTCCTGTACCTCCCTTGTACAATTCAGAGGAATTTTTTTACCAGCTATTTTGTACATGCAAGTTTTTTAGTAGTTTAATTCTAGAAAACACATTTTTAAAATAGGATGGAATCCCACCATGTCTTTGTTTCTCTTTTTTTAATTGTATTAAATGGGTTGTCTCAATACAGGGATTGATAGCTATGTTAAAGATCTTGCAAAAACAAGTCATTTTGCAATATGTGTCCATTAACAGTGTCCTACCTATTCCTGTTTCTGACAGCACCATCACCCTTGAGCCACTCTTGACAATTGTGAAGAACAAATGTCTGTTAGAAACAACATTTTTTTATAATAGGACCTGTAGTATAGCTGCATTTCAAAGCAAAATGCCCCCAAAAATTCAAAGCATGACCCTTGAGCCACTTTGGACAATTGTGAAGAACAAATGTCTGTTAGAAACAACATTTTTTTATAATAAGACCTGTAGTATTGCTGCATTTCAAAGCAGCATGACCAAAAAATTATAAAAATGACTTCTCAGCCACTGTTAAAATTGTGAGGGAGAAATGCCACTTAGAAGCCACATTTCTGTTCCAAAGGACCATGATTATTGCTGTATCTCACAGCTACATGACCCCAAAAAATTATAAATATGACTTCTCAGCCACTATTAAAAATTGTGAGGGAGAAATGCCACTTAAAAGCCACATTTCTTTTCCAAAGGACCATAATTATAGCTGTATCTCACAGCAACATGACCTCAAAACCATTAACAATGCGAAAACTTCTAAAGATAAAGTGAGTAAATGGAATACGGTGTTGTCATGAAACCTTGCTGTCTTTTACAGTCTCCTCACAGCAAAACCAGCAAAATGAACTGTTGGGAAAAGAGAATAAAAATTGCAGTAAGAAATGATCATTTTAAAAAATTTTTTCAAGAGGACCATTTCTGTTTGAAGAGGAATGTGAAGTAGACCGGCAACTAATCGGTGACCTCGGCAATTGGGGCCACAACATCATCAGAGATCCATGCCTGATTCATCTTGATGAAAGTCAAACAATCCACATTATCTGTGGAAAGCCGGATGCGTTTGTCTGTAATGACTCCTCCAGCTGTGCTGAAGGTCCGCTCAGATATGACGCTGGCTGCTGGGCAGGACAACACCTCTATGGCGTGGCGAGCGAGCTCGGGCCATTCGTCCATTTTGGATACCCAGAAGTCTATTGGGTCCGGAACACATACAAAAACATCGGTGTTGAGACGCAGATAGTCGTGCACCATGATCTTAAGCTGGTCTCTGTGTGTTGGATGTGTGCCCTGCATTGCATGCGTTGGTAAACAAAGATCACCCATTAGGCTTCTGCCACCTTGCCTGCTGCTGCCGCTATGGCTACTTGGCACTCTACTGCTGTCACTTCGCTGATGTTGTTCCACCGTGACATTTGGGGAACGTGAAGCAGACGCAACAGATGTCTCCAGTTGATCAATCAGCAAGGTCTCCATTTCCTGCATTTTACTCTCTATTTGGGTGGGTGGAAGGAAAGTACTGAGTTTTGTTTTGTACCGGGGATCCAGGAGGGTGGCCACCCAGTAACTGTTGTTCATTTTATGGCCTTAATGCGAGGATCATGTTGGAGGAAATGGAGCATCCAAGCACTCATGTGAGAGATGGAGCCTTGATTTCCCAAGCCTCTGGGTCGAGGGGCACTAGCAAACTGATCTTCATCATCTTCCTCCTCCGCCTCAAATTCGCGCCAACCTCTTTCCAAGGCAGGGACGTCGGTAATGTCAGTGTCTAGGAATACCTCCTCCTCCTCCGCTGCCTCCGGCACAGCTTCAACACAGCCCTGACTTGCCTGAGATGATGCACCCTGAGAGCTGATGCGCCACCTTGCACTAGCTCTGGACCCCGAACCACTGCCTAATGAAGACCGAGGAAATTGTGAAACTGTCGGGCCTTGTGGATTTGACGGAGAGAAAGGCTCCGTGTCCGCATCTGTGTCCGTCTCCTCCTCCGTCGCTGGCGGGACCTGTTGTTTCAGAGTGTCCAACGATCGTTCCAGAACTAAGATCACCACAATGCTCATGCTGACATGGGCATTGTCCGCACTGACCATTTTGGTGGCTTCTTCAAAACTGGCAAGGATGGCGCAGAGCTCTTTCACCTGCCTCCACTCTCGGTGGCTCAACACCCCGAGGTCCGCACCGCTGCTTGTCAGGCCATGTGTCACTTCGTACTGCGTAATGGCATTGCGCTGCTGCCACAATCGCTGGAGCATGTGGAGGGTGGAATTCCAGCGTGTTGCCACGTCAACAATGAGACGGTTGACGGGGAGGCCGAGCTGACGCTGCAACGCAGCCAGGCGGGACGAAGCAGGGTGCGAACGGCGGAAGTGCAAACTTAGACTTCGAGCCTTCCTCAGCAGGCAGTCCAGACCCGGGTAGCTCTTTAGAAATTTCTGGACGACAAGGTTCATGACATGTGCCAGGCAAGGGATGTGCTCCAGCCTACCGATCTTAAGGGCGGCCAGCAGATTTCGCCCGTTATCGCACACCACCTTGCCTGGCACAAGGTTCTTGGCACCCAGCCAGCGCTCGGTCTCGTTGCGGAGAGCCGTCCACAGCTCCTGACCTGTGTGGGGACGGTCTCCAAGACAGATTAATTTCAACACGGCCTGGTTTCTCTGGGCACGTGATGCCACCAGAGGACCTTGGGGGAAAGAACCCTGCACCATCCCTGCGGTTTTTAAGAGCGTGCGCCGAGCCTGAGAGCCACCGTCACCCCCAGAGACATCCACCCAGCTCACCCAGTGAGCTGTCACAGAGATATAGCGGCCTTGGCCGTGCTTACTAGTCCATGTGTCGGTGGTGAGATGGACTTTTCCGGCCACAGATGCAGACAACGCGCTTGAAATTTTAGATGACACGTGGCTGGCCAGGGCAGGGACGGCTTTTCTGGCAAAGAAATGCCTGCTCGGCATCTGGTATTGGGGGCAGGCAAGGGCCATGACGTGGCGGAACCCATCTGTGTCCACCAGACGGAAAGGCAACATTTCCAAGGCCAAAAGCCTGGCAATGCCGACATTCAGGCTTTTGGCTTTGGGATGGTTTGGGTGAAAGTGTTTCTTCTGCTCCCAAACCTGGAAGACAGAAGGCTGGCTGCTCGACTGGCCGCTGTACGGCATGCAGGTCGTCAAACTGGCAGACTTCTGCGACCGCCCTCTCCCTTTTTGAGGCAGAACCCATACTGACACTACCCCATCGTCTTCCTCCTCGTCCAGTGATGAAGCGCTCGCAAGCAAATTCTGCTGAAAAGACCACGTTGGATCCGCAATGTCGTCATCATCATCATCAACACAGGTGACTTCGTCGTCCTGACATTCTGCATCCAGGAGCTGCGGGCTACAAGCAAGAGGGACTGCAAGGCGTTGCCGACCGCCCGTGATTTTTTCCGATTGACCGGCTTCCTTCTCCTCCTCGGATGGCATCAGTAACTGGGCGTCAGAGCAGAGAAAATCATCCTCTTTGGCCTCTTGATCTTTTAACATGCCTTCTGATCCCAACCGCATTTTGTCATCAAAGAGGTCTTCAGAAAATGGATTATCCACAGTGGTGGGTACACGAGTTGACATTTGGGCTGCTTCATGTTGGACAGATGCTGGTGATGCTGATGACGACATTTGTGGCCGTGACTGGGAGGACGAGGAGGTAAGACTGCTGGATGCAGGTTGCATTAACCAATGAAGGACAGATTGGCGACGCTGTTCGTTACTGAGATTCACAGGGCCCTGACCCAGCGATGGCAGGCCTGACGGTCCTGCAACGGATGATACGCTGGCATGCGTGTTGTCGCCAACCCTGGAAGGAGCACCTTCTCTCGTACCTCTCCCTCCATGTCCTACCCCCCTCTTTGCTCGCTTACCACCTGAATTTCGCTCCATGTTCAGAAATATAAAAATTTGAGAAGGTATGGAAACGTTTTGGAAAGTCTCTTATTAAAAGACGGCAAATCACAGCTATTCTCAAATCCCTCAAATCAAAACAAAATTGCTGGATTCAAATATAACTGCAAAGTAGATCGATCAACAAAGCTGGCCTGCGCAAAAGTGAAAAAACACGTATCTGAAATGTATTCGGATAAAACAAGGTATTTTTGGCACCTATCAATTCACCTGTGGTGACTACAAAATTGCTGTATTCAAATTTAACTGCGAAGTAGATCTATCAACAAAGCTGGCCTGCGCCAAAGTGAAAAAACACGTATCTGAAATGTATTTGGAAAATACAAGGTATTTTTGGCACCTATCAATTCACCTATGGTGACTACAAAATTGCTGTATTCACATTTAAGTGCAAGGTGCCTCAATGAACAAAGCTGTAGTGCGCAAAAGTGAAAAAACACGAATCTGTAATGTATTCGGATAATAAAAGGTTTTTTTTGACACCTATCAATTCACCTGTGGTAACTACACAATTGCTGGATTCAAATTGAACTGCAAGGTGGCTCTATCAACAAATCTGGACTGGGCAAAAGTGCAAAAAACACGTATCTGTAATGTATTCGGATAATAAAAGGTATTTTTTGGCACCTATCAATTCACCTGTGGTAACTACAAAATTGCAGTATTCAAATTTAAGTGCAAGGTGCCTCAATGAACAAAGCTGTAGTGCGCCAAAATGAAAAAACACGTATCTGTAATGTATTCGGATAATACAAGGTATTTTTGGCACCTATCAACCTGTGCTGACTACAAAATTGCTGGATTCTAATTTAACTGCAAGGTGGATATATGAACAAAGGTGGAATGGGCAAAATTGAAAATGAACACCTATCTGAAATGTATACTGATAATTAAAGTGGAGTATTGCACCTAACAAAGAGACCTGCAGTTACTGGAAAAGATGTGTATCCTAATATAAGTTCAGGCTGCCCAATATCCAGGAAATATTTCAATAGAAAACTGTTAATAATAAAGCTATTGCAGTGCCATGTCTACACTAAGTCTTGGTGAACTTTATCCAGTATTCTTTATATAGCTTGTCTGTGTTCGCCCACGGGGGGCCCCCCCTCCGCTCCCCTCCGTGACTTTATAGCGGTAGATGCTCCTTTAAAATTCTCTACCTAACTACATAAAATCTTCCAATCTCTAATCTAACTAAATTGTAAGGATCACAGCTAACAGTAGAGCTTTCTCTGTGAAAAAATAGATTAATTTCGCTGAGCTGTTTGGACACAAGCAGAGCGCACATCCTTCTGCTCTGAGAGGCTGAGAGACACTGAGGCTGAACAGGAAACGCTGTTCTATGTAAACATGAGGTCATGTGATTTTTTGATTTTTCCAGTCACTCGCAACCATACCCATCCCAGTCATGACGTCGCACCCACATCACCCCCTGCTCTATTCTGTAAACTGATTTGTTGGCCGCCAAAATGACAGGAAGCGCCGATAATGGCGCTATCTTAATAGATGATGCACAGATTTTAACCTAAATTATCGCATAATCTAAAAATTTCGATCAACATAAAAACTGTGCCGATTTCAACTTTGTCGATAATAATCGCTCAACACTAGTGCAGAGTGTACACTAATGAGCAAAAAAATTAACTTTTCTGATCTTACCAAATGGCTGCAATGAAACAAAGAGTGAAAAATTTAAAGGGGTCTGAATACTTTCCATACCCACTGTTTGGAACTATCCGCTAAAGGGGACCCTATATACCTACTGACTTGAGATTATATATATATATATATATATATATATATATATATACACATATATACATACACACACTAAAGAGTGCCCTATATAACTACTGCTAGCCCTGCATATGTATGTATCTATCTATCCATCACCTAAAGGGGGCCCTATATACCTACTGACTAGCCCTATGTTTATATATCTATCCACTAAAGGAGCCTCATATACCTACTGACTAGCCCTATAAATATCCATGCACTAAAGGGGGACCTATATGGCTACTGACTATACCTATATTTATATATCTATCCACTAAAGAGGCCTTATATACATACTGATTAGCCCTACATATATATCCATCCATTAAAGGGAGCCCCAAATAGCTACTGACTAGCCCTATATATATCCATCCACTAAAGCAGACCTATGTACCTACTTACTAGCGATATATATATATATATATACACTCACCGGCCACTTTATTAGGTACACCTGTCCAACTGCTCATTAACACTTAATTTCTAATCAGCCAATCACATGGCGGCAACTCAGTGCATTTAGGCATGTAGACATGGTCAAGACAATCTCCTGCAGTTCCAACCGAGCATCAGTATGGGGAAGAAAGGTGATTTGAGTGCCTTTGAACGTGGCATGGTTGTTGGTGCCAGAAGGCTGGTCTGAGTATTTCAGAAACTGCTGATCTCCTGGTATTTTCACGCACAACCATCTCTAGGGTTTACAGAGAATGGTCCGAAAAAGAAAAAAACATCCAGTGAGCGGCAGTCCTGTGGGCGGAAATGCCTTGTTCATGCCAGAGGTCAAAGGAGAATGGGCAGACTGGTTCGAGCTGATAGAAAGGCAACAGTGAACTCAAATTGCCACCGTTACAACCAAGGTAGGCAGAAGGCATCTCTGAACGCACAGTACGGCGAACTTTGAGGCAGATGGGCTACGCAGCGAAGACCACACCGGGGTGCCACTCCTTTCAGCTAAGAAACAGGAAACTGAGGCTCCAATTTGCCCCAAACTCATCGAAATTGGACAGTAGAAGATTGAAAAAACGTGCCTGGTCTGATGAGTCTCGATTTTCTGCTGCGGGTATTCGGATGGGAGGGTCAGAAATTTGGCGTCACAACATGAAAGCATGGATCCATCCTGCCTTGTATCAACGGTTTCAGGCTGGTGGTGGTGGTGTCATGGTGTGGATTTTGCCCGATAAGAGAATTGGAGACTTCGAGGTTCAACATATCTTGATTACAACCAATGCAGTAAAGCTCTCCCACGACATTAGCAATGGTCTCAATCGGCCACCCTACTCCTATAAAGATAGGAACTGGGGTCCATTTGAGCCCAGCTCATGAAATTGGACGTGGGAGCTTGAAAACGTTGTTCTGATCAGATATGTCCGATTCTGCTCAAAGTTTGTTGTCATGATTGGCATAATAGCATAAAGCAGGATATCGACGTTAAGTTATGTGGTGGTTTCATGTGCGGGAATATTTTCTTTGGCACTCTTTGGGCCCCTTGGTACAAATTGAGCATCGTTGCAACGCCACAGCCTACCTGAGTATTGTTGCTGACCATGTCCATCCCTTTATGACCACAATGTACCCAACATCTGATGGCTACTTTCAGCAGGATAATGCGCCATGTCATAAAGCTGGAATCATCTCAGACTGGTTTCTTGAACATGACAATGAGTTCACTGTACTCAAATGGCCTCCACAGTCACCAGATCTCAATCCAATAAAGCATCTTTGGGATGTGGTGGAACGGGAGATTCGCATCATGGATGTGCAGCCGACAAATCTGCGGCAACTGTGTGATGCCATCATGTCAATATGGACCAAAATCTCTGAGGAATGCTTCCAGCACCTTGTTGAATCTATGCCACGAAGAATTTGAGGCAGTTCTGAAGGCAAAAGGGGGTCCAACCCGTTACTAGCATGGTGTACCTAATAAAGTGGCCGGTGAGTGTATATATATATATATATATATATATATATATATATATACACTGGGGCCTATTTACCTTCGTATGTACTGAGGGGCCTATAAAACCATCCACCTAGAGGGAGCACTATACCCCGACTGAAGGGGGACCTCTATACCTGGCGACGAGGGGGGGGTATATACCTACCTGCTAACTGGAGGGGCTAAGTACCTACTTATCTCTATAAACCAACCTACTAAAGGGGACTTATATTACTATCTATCTACTAGGGGTGTCCTATATACCTGCCTACTGGGAGGCCCTATATACCAGCCTACCTACTGGGGGTTCTATGTACATACCTACCTATTGGAGGTGCCCTAAATACCAATTTTTCTACTGGGGAACCCTATGTAGCTACTTATTGGGGGGGGCTTTATACCTACCTACTTGGGGAACCTTGTATACTTGCCTGTCGGAAGGACCTTGTATACCTAGCTTCCAATTGAGGGCCTATGTACCTATTTATTGGGAGAGCCTTATATACCTACCTACTGGGGAACACTATGTATCTACCTCTAAATGGTCAGTGTATGGTGGTAACAGTGGTCTTAGTGTGATGTTTTATATTTAGTGACAGTAAGATGGTTTTATTCTGTGGTCAGAGTGTGGCGGTATTATTAGGTGCCTGTATATTGTTGTTATTGGTAAAATTGGTCTTGGTATACTGGTTTGGTCGGTAACATTGTGGTGGAATTAGTGGTGACATGGTGACATGCGCTGATAACGTGACCCTTGTACTGACCTGCAGAATACAGATAAGTCAATAAACTGTTCAGTGTAAACTCCAACAACTAAATCCAAAAAACAGGCACAATTGAATCTTTTTTCCTGTTCACCCCACAAAGTTTTGTTTTATTTTTCGTTTTTTTTTTTTTTTTTTTTTTGGGGGGGGGGGGGGGGGGGAGTGTGGACAGATGCTTTTGCTGTATAACTTAGACTTCTTTTTTTACACCACATGGCCCTATTTTAAATGAAAATTTCAAATGAATTTTGTTCTATTGGACAATCTCTTTAACTAGAAATATTTTTCTGTGGCACGCTGCACTGCAGATATCATTCACGCCAGGTAAGGAACATATTGTTAAAAAGTAGTGGTCCACAGCCATGGTCTGGAGTAGGGGGCCCAAGCTGAAGTTTTGCACCCGGGCCCTTGAGTCTTTAGCTACGCCCCTGTCCTTGAACACTGTATGTTAGGGCAGCAATCTGCAGTTTGAAAAAAAAAAAAATAAAAAAAAAATTGTCATAATACTACTAAAAGTACATATAAAAGTAAATGTAAAACACCCTACAGAGCATGTTTTTTACTTTATAGAAATTTATTTTCTCTATTGTCAGTAGCAGCTATATTCAGAATGTTGCATTCTGTTTTAGCATTTGTAGTGTTTTTTGAAGAAGTTTGTAAAAAATTTTCTCACCATAGACCTACATTGTTTCTTTCTGCATCAAAAACGGCATGTGTGTTGCATTTTTGATGGGCTGGTGGGTTTTTTTTAAAACAAATGAATGAAAATAGTAAAATTAATAAAAATAAATATATTAAGATTTTTTTTTTTATTTGGCCAACAAAACACTATTCGAATTAAAGTTGTGATAAAAGCCTAATAGACACAACTCTACCTCAGCACCATAATGCGCTCCATCCCATCAGCCTAAGGCTATGTTCACACGGCTTATTGCCGATTTAATTGCGGGGACGGATTTCGCCCCGCAATTATGCCGGCTGCCGTGCAGTGGGGGCGGGGGCCCGGCAGCTTGCCGGCCACAGAGACTGTCATTATTTACGGCGCGTACACGCCGTAAATAATGTGCATGTCACTTTCTCCCCGCCTGGCGTATTCGCCGAGCGGGGAGAAGAGACGGAATCCATAGTTCTTTATGAGAACTGTGGATTACCGTAATGGCAAGGACGGATTTCAGCCGTACTGCAGTGCAAATACGGCGCGCAGTACGGCTGAAATCAGTGCCCAAATCAGCCGTGTGAACGAGCCCTAAGACTATAGTACAACAGTCCATACTGGCCGAAACCTCATCCAGGAAATATTACTGTGTCAACTGCGCTGATAAGGTATAGCTGCTCCACTGCTTGAAGCTCTTCACCAACCCTTTATAAATACAGGCTAACAGGTGCACATACTCTGTGGAAATATATTCACACAATACAAACATAGCCGAACAACACAATAACAGCAATGAATGTTGGTTAAAGGCACAGACACACACAATATGGGTTTATGCCTTCCAGATCCCAAGGGCTGCCCCAAAATAGGTCACAGTAATCCAGGGCACATGCCCTAAAATCCTTTGCCTGCTATGCTTTTTAATGTTTTTTTTTAACAGTTAAAACACACTTGTCGACCCTACCATACTCCAATGCTTGATGAAGAGGGTGTTTCTCTCGAAACGTAGCAAACATGCCACTGAGACAAGATGACGTCAGCTACTAACTCCCAAGCCTGAGCATTTGTAAGAAAATCTTGCTCTATTGAAATAGCAAGTAAAACTGTTCTGAATTTATATGCCATATCTGATTTTTTCTGTGTCTAAGAAGACTGTTTTAAAGAAATATGAATAAATATGAACGTTTTAAAAAGTCATGCGGAAATCCTTTGGAAAATATATATAGGATACTCTACTGGGTGGTTTTCTATTTTGCATGAAGCTAATATGAAGAGGGACCTTTGGTTACCACCTAAGGGCTTGTTCACACGCCGCTTCTGTGATCCGTTTTACTAATCCGCAAAACGGATCTAACAATTGTCAGTGTGATTAACATTGAGTTCAATGGCAAAAGTGCTTCGCCGTTCTCACGGGAGATCGGCGA
This sequence comes from Phyllomedusa bahiana, assembly GCA_025379985.1. Lineage (NCBI taxonomy): Eukaryota > Metazoa > Chordata > Amphibia > Anura > Hylidae > Phyllomedusa > Phyllomedusa bahiana. The sequence goes on from JAODAL010001615.1 coordinate 204,562, forward strand.
TGCGCTTTTGAGAGCTCTCCTGCACTGAGCTTTTCGGATCCGCTTTAAGAATTGACATGTCAATTCTTCTTGCATTTTACGCAAGTGAAAGCCCATAGGAGATAATGGAATCCGCTTTTGGCACCTGTCCAAAAGCGCTCCACACTCTGGGCACGTATCAGCTGCGCTTTGCTTACTGAAACCGGATGCGAAAAGCGCAGTGAGCGGCGGCCAGACAAGGCATCGGCGGTGAGCGGCGGCCGGACGGGGCATCGGTGGTGAGCGGCGGCCGGACGGGGCATCGGCGGTGAGCGGCGGCCGGACGGGGCAACGGCGGTGAGCGGCGGCCGGACGGGGCAACGGCGGTGAGCGGCGGCCGGTCCGGGGCATCGGCGGTGAGCGGCGGCCGGACGGGGCAACGGCGGTGTGCTGCGGCCGGACGGGGCCTCGGCGGTCGGACGGGGCAGCGGCGGTGAGCGGCGGCCGGTCGGGGCCGGGGCGGTGTGGGGGGGCCGGACGGGGCATCGGCAGTGAGCGGCGGCCGGACGGGGCATCGGCAGCTTTCTTGGGTGCCTGCAGTGTTGGATGTCACCCAGCTTTTCCAGGCACTGGATAGGCTATACTCTGTTCGGGAAAGCTGGGTGATCTCATTCCTCACAGCAAGCACCCAGATTTCCTACAAAAGTAAAATGGGAGATGTGGCTTGTTCAGCTTTCTTGGACACTGAATAGTCTACCCAGCCATCATATGCGAGTGTAGTGCTTCTCTTATTTTTTTGGGTTTCATTTTGCATTACTTTGGATTCACTGGGCCTCGTTAGACCAGCATTCAATCTATTTTATTAATAAAATGGTCAACAAGGGATGGTGTTGGGGAGTATGTATTCAAGTTTTTTTTTCTGTTGTACTGGTGTTCTTTTTTACCATTTTATTTCCAGTATTAGTAATGGACATGATTGACAGACGCCTCCCCATTACTTATCTCTAGGGCTTGATGTCAGACTGACACAAAGCCCCTCGCAGTATTACCCAAGTATGTAATGCAATAGGGGTACTAGATAAAACTGTCAAAAGTGATGTTCTGACTTCTGGGGTTGGGGCGTCTGGAACGGCCACTTCTTATTAGAGCTCCTCTGAGACCCGCAGCATCTAACGAAAATATAAGCCATCCGGCTTTCCAAAGTCACCTGTACCCACCATCAGAGGTGCGGTGCACACATGCAGCCCAGAGGACTCTACCTTGCTTCTTCCCGGAGGCACATAGCAGCTACGAGAGCTGCGCAACAGGACGCTGCTGGCCAGATCCTGCCGGGCCTCGCATTATTGCATCGCGAGGCTGACGGGGTGCACCGAGCGGAGCGGACGCTGACCCACAACCTGACTGTGGATCCGGAGGCCTAGAACCTGGAACAGGAACCGGAGAGAAGGCAGGAGAGCAGGTACCTGAGAGCACAGGGCGCTTTCCCTCGCTGAAAAGACAGGCGCCATCTTGGTCCATATCATGAGGCGGGAAGCGGCGAGGTGCCATCGGCGGCGCGGCCTGGAACTGCTTATATGGCTTGAAGAGCCATCAGCTGCTGCGGGTGTCCGGCGCACAGAAGGAGCATATGGAGAGCTCCTGAGAGGTACCGGGGTGGTACTGAACCTCAGGCACATGAGCTACAGCCTGGGCCCTATACAGACACAGGAAGGGCGGGAAAATAGTACACGGCTCCCAGCCTACCACTAACGGCTGGCTACTGTTGCCCTAGCTCACAGTACCCCTGGGACATAAATCATGATATATCTTCTGTCACAGAAAGGGTTAAATGTGCCCTCCTATTCACCCGGGACAACCCAAGACTAGTATATTGTCAATAAGTGGCATACCTTGGAAACAGTGCCATTCCCTAACCCGGCTCCTAATCCTTTCAGGACTGTGCACCACACTCCTCTCCCAAATCACCACTCTCACTGGGCAGGAAGGTGAAGGCATACCCTGATTGCCGCCCTATATTGTTGCTTGGACATTTGTTAACCCTTCACATTAATACCTTTTATATCTATACCTAACACAGAACACCTGAATCTAGGAGTCTGCTGTCACAACGATTGCACAACAGGGCATATAAAGTCTCATTCTCAGTCACGCCCGTCTCCACTAATAACATGCTATCAACATCTTGTGCTTTCTTTGTCAGATGATGTTATAATTTAAATAATAATTTGTGGCGTCCGATGTGACCTATAATATCTAATCTCTGTGGCTCTATATCTAGGTAGCGACCGTGTCTCAGTCCGTCGCCTAACCTAGAGTATGGACAAGTTTATACAGAAAAATCCGCCAGACAGAGTAACTCATTCTAAAACCCTGTCGACCACAACTCAAAAAACCCACTGCCTGTAAATCAGCCAAACCGCCAGGAAACCAACCAAATAAAGTGCCGGATCATCTGGTCTCCAGCTTCGCCCAAGCCCCCTCACCACAACAAAAAAAAAAAAAGGAGGCAAGGATAGACTCCTCCGACTGTCCGCCACCAGACCCCACAGACTCCCCGAGCGCCATGGAGGCAGACAGGTTACCTACGACTTCACAGAGGCAGCTACTCAATGTTTCCTGAGGGGGAGAAGAGGTGGACTGATTTAACTTTCTACAAGGTGCATATTTTTGAAACTTTCACAAAGAGGGTTGAATTCGAATGGGTTGCACACTACTTGCCCTTATTTTTCGAGCCACAATTTTCACTGCATCATTTGTTTCATCTCCCAGGTCACATGGGATTTCTTTTTGTCAGTTCTGGTCATGTTGACACTGCAGTATTCCTGGAAGGCATTAGGCCTACTGTTCTTGTTGTTCCTGTACCATGGGTTTACAAATGACCTAGCTAGTTCCGCTGGGTCACCTGCCGCCCGCCGTACCTCCCTGCACCCTACTGATGGATGGGGCGCTTGCTGGGACGCCTTCGTCCATCATCCCATGGCAAACTCTTCTTGTGCTCTCCCACACAGGGACACAGGATGAGTGCTGCAAAAACCTTACAACTAGAGAGGTTCAGCACTTCCTCACCTAATATAGTGTCTTGGAACATAGCTGGCCTTAACACACCAGAAAAAAGAAGAAAAATGCTTCGCTATCTAAAATGTTTGAAAGCAGATGTTATCTGCTTACAAGAAACTCATTGGAGGATAGATAATTACATACCTCTGAGGGCACACTGGCTGTATCCTTCCGTGGTGGCGAACTATAAATCCAAATCCCAGGGAGTGGCTATTTACTTCCGAGCGGACCTGGTTCAAGAGATACAAGCCCAATACCTAGATGGGGAAGGAAGGTTCCCCTACTTACGAGTCTCAATTGCCAATAAAACATACCCACTTCTAAATTTATATGCCCTGAATGGCCCAAATGGGGAGTTCTTCTCTGATCTCCTGACTTTTTTGCTTCAGAGAGAACACCCGAATTTGATTGTACTGGGAGATTTTAACCTAGCTCCTAACACAAGCATAGATAAGTCACACAGATCACATACAGAGGCGTCACCCCCAAAAACCATGCTTTTCATCAGTTTGTGGAAGAACTTGGGTTATACGACCACTGGAGAACTGTAAATCCCACAGATAAATCGTACACACAAAAATCTTACCTATCATAATTTCAAAACATAGCCCAATTCAAGTGGAGCTTAGGTGCGCAATATCCATCCATAAACTTAGAACATGGTCCTTCCCAAAATACCTTTACCAGTCGGATGATTTCAAAAATTTTCTGTCAACACATTGGCAGCAATACGTGAAAGATAACAAGGCGCACATTGCAAAGGAAAAAGAGAAACAAACGTTTTAAAGAGCTTTATTCTAGCCTTAACAAATTGCAGAATGAGTTCATTCGGACACCCTCGGATCTCGCTAGGCAGAGATTTAGGGAAGCCCAGGTGCTCCTCAGCACTTTTCTACAAGGTCATGCCAGATTGCAAACCAATGCCGTGCAACATCATTTCTATAAGTGGGGCAACCGACAGGGCAAACTACTGGCCAATCAGACAAGGCCTTGGAAACCGAAACCCCCATTTTTGGCAATCAGTTGTCCGGACTCTGGAGAGATTCTCAGGGACCCCGAAAAAATTGAGCAGGCATTTTTATCCTATTTTGAAACGCTTTGTAGCCCAACCCCCTACAACGAGGAGAAGGTGGGTTCCTTTCTGAAGGAAGTGGTGGTCTGCGGAACAACGGGCTTTTCTAGAGGGGAAAATCACTGTAGAGGAGGTGCGCACGGTAATTTCTTCAGCAGCAACAGGTAAAACCCCAGGCCCCGATGGCTTCTCGGCCGAATTTTACAAAATTATAGTTTCAGACATCGCCCCCCATCTAACCAATCTATATAATGATCTCTACTTACAGGAACAGATGGTAGATTCGTTCTTTGACTCAAAGACCATCCTTTTACTAAAACCGGGAAAGGACCCCTCTCTGTAGCTTCTTATAGGCCCATTTCATTGTAAAACAATGATTACAAGCTCTTGGCAAAAAATATTGCTAACATGCTTCAACAAATTCTTCCCCCAATTATTCACCCTTTTCAATCTGGATTTGTAGCCAATAGACACTCCACGAGAAAAATCAGGGTGGCGTCAGCGGGCCTTTTAGCGGCGCAAGGAAAAAAATCATCTGATGTCAATGCTGCTCAGCCTTGACGCTGAAAAGGCCTTTGACAAAGTTGCTTGGCCATTCCTGGACGCCACTCTGATAAATCGAGGGTTCGGGCAAATATTCATAAATTTTCTAGGCCTCTTACATTCCAATTCTACAACTTCTATCTCAATCAATAGCCAAACCCCCCAAATTATAGACTTATTCAGGGGCACTAAACATGGATGTCCCCTATCCCCCATTTTATTCAACTTATCCCTATATCCCTTGCTGTACCATATCTCCCAGTCCCCTATCTTCCTTGGCATCACCAAAGACGGACATGATATGAAACTATCGGCATATGCTGATGACTTGCTCCTCTTAATTTCGAACCCCAAGGAACACTTAGCGGCCCTCCTTCAAAATATCCAAGAGATAGGGGATCTCTCGGGATATACCATAAACATCGACAAAAGCGAAGGCTTACTATTAAAAGGTCCATCGAAACCGCCATGGACCTATTCCTATCAAATAAAGTGGCAACCAACGAACCTTAAATATCTAGGAGTTAGTTTATCCTGCCGACCCTTGCAACTTTACTCCGCAAACACCATCACTTATATTTCTGCCCTACAACGTACCTATCCATTATTGGCAGGGCCAACCTTCTAATACTGATAGAAATACCTAAATTACTTTTTATATTTCAGATACTGCCTATCTACCTTAAACCTAAAGAAGAAAAATTAATTAACGCCCTATTTAGGAATTTCATATGGGGAGGCAAAAGAGCCCATATTCCGTACCACATCTTGTAGCAACATAAGTTAAATGGAGGCCTCGGGTTTCCTAATATCAAATACTATAATTTGGCAGCGTTGGGCAGGTATATCACAAATTGGTTCCAAAACTCGGAATCATTCACTTACCCCTCCTTGGATAGGCTATTTCTTCCCAAGATATCACTAAGAAACTTCCTACATGTCCCATTTAACAAGATCCCAATGGAGGTCCGTGACAATATTTTAATAATGCCAATATGGCGTACATGGCAAAAAATCAGATCCATACGCAACTTATCTCCTAACTTTACCAGATATTTATCTTTCATGCGAAATCCGGCCTTCCAAAATGGGATGCACCATGGTATGTTTAGGAGTTGGGAAAAAATGGGAATAAAAACAATTGATCAACTGTTGGACCCTAAAACAAGAAAGCTATACCCATTAAGTACCCTCTCGTCTATATTCCCTGAGGTGCAAATCCCCTTCTTTAACTATATGCAAGCCTGCGCCTATACCTCTGCGGTTGCATGTCAATTCCCGGTACTGGAGTGGGACTCTCATTTTTCTCGCATTTTAGTTAACCCCCCTACACGTCGAGCGCATCTCTCCTCTATATATAGGTTTCTGTTGGAGGAGATTGTTTACAAAGGATCTCAAACATAACTGGAAAAGTGGGAACAACATGATTGATCACTGACCCCAGAACTCATTTTGAAAGCCATAGCGGACTCTAATAAATTCCTCCCCTCAGCACGATATATGGACATGACACTTAATATCACTCATAACGCATACTTAACTCCCAATAGAGGACATAAAATGGGAATATATGCCGTGGATGCATGCTTCAAATGTGGCTCACCAAATGCAGATATCTATCACTGTCTATGGTCATGTACGATGACCCAAAATTTTTGGGCATCGGTGACGCATTACATCCAGACGCACCTGGTCCCTACTTTCAGTTTGTCGTCCCCATGGGCTATTTTTGGATATGCAGAGAGAGAAAGGCCCCAATATACCCGCACAGAGATAAAATTGCTACAAATGTTGTCTGCAGCAGCACGCAAAGCTATCATGCAGGTCTGGATCCAGCCAATGTGTCCTCCCATAAAACTATTCCTAGAAAAATGTTTCCACCTATTGAAAATGGACTGGATAGAAAGAATGCAGAGAAAGGAAAAAAAGAGTGGGTCATTTCTTCGTTCTCTGGGGGGTGGTGATAGATGCTCTTCCTTTAACAACTGAACAAAAACGTTATTCTTGCTTTTGAGATACTAGTTGGTACCTCGCTCAGCAAATGGGAGGAAGTGATCCCATCAGTTTACAACCTAACTGTAGTACATCTTTGGTCAGGGACATTACTGACTTAATGACAGAAGAACTTTCCTCAGTACTAGACTGAGGGACATATCCCTCAGTCAGACGCTAGACAATACCATAACAATTTGGCAGGGAATCTAAAGAACCCTCTTAAATCTATAAGTTGAAATTTCAATTATGCCTAGGAAACCAAACTCTCTAGTCTGATCAGGGGATGCTCTCAACTGAAGTTCTCGGAAGGGAGAACTCCAAGGCTCATCAATGGGTGGGGGGGAGGTAGAGAGATGGCGGGGTGGCAGTTGAGGGAAAAAGGAAGCATGGGTTAACCCGACTACCCGGACATCATACAATCACGGATACATGATTAGGTAAAGCATAGGGTTGGTTAGTTACGGTTGTATGTTATATTACAGTATTCTATCTAAATGTGATATTCTGGTCACTTAGTCACCTCAAGATTTGTATGAATTGTTAGTTCCCTTGTATAACTTATAGTGAAATTAGGAATTGTATCCGACTAATAGTTACAAAGTGTTGGAATGTACTCGTCACATCATTATGAACAAACATTTATGACTCTGGTATTGTGACTCAGACATAAACTGTATGTTATTTTTATTGGATAATTGTAATAAACACAGTTATAAGAAAAAAAAAGTGATGGTCTGCTTCTGAGGCAACTACAGGCTGGTATTTATTTTAGGAGGGGAAGGGCCCAACATCTTTGGACCTTTCCATTCTGATAGCATCAGGGTGCAGCTTCCGGTTTTACCTTGACTGGTTATGAAAAGGAAGGGGGCGGTGCCAACATTTTTTTTTTATTAATTTCTTTTAACAAAAAGAAAATGTCATGGTCCCCTCCCCCCACCTCCCTTTTTACAACCAGGCAAGGTAAAATTGGCTACTGCAGGCTGATGCTATAAGGATGATAAAAATACTAAAAATACCAACTTGCAGCCGCCCAAGTCTGCTTCTGATGCGTTGGGTACTGGCATGATAGGGAGAGGGGGTAGTATCAGCCTTGGGGTGACAAAAAACATCGCTGGCTGACACCAAGCCCCAGCAATGGTAACAGTGAGGCATCTGTCAGACACCTCCATTACTAACACTGGGAAAAAAAGCAAAAATCAGAGAAACAGAAAAAAAAAAAACACTTTATATAACTCCTTAAGTGCCACAATATATCTTTTGTTGGCAGGACAAATATGAGCTGTCATCTGTGCCATGTGCTAGATGAAGCTAAGGCTCAGGTGTCTAATGACAGCCAGGACCTTGCTCTAAAGGGAAGAGTGGACATATCTCAGATCCAAGCTATTTAACCCCTTAGATGCTGCAGTGAATAGTGACCATTGCATGTAACTGATTTTAGAGGGAGAGACTCTCTCATCCCATTGGCCCCCCATTCTGTGCTTGATTTTTAGACCCTGCTAGAGGTAAGGTCCAGTAAAATGCCTGGCAGTTTTATACTGACACATGTATTATAATACACAATGTAAGATAATACACAAGGTAAGTAATGAGGTTTATTATATGAACAAACAAATGACTGCATGTTCCCTAATGGGACAAAAAATTAAAAAAAAAGTTTAAGAAATAAAAAAACTCAAGATAAACTAAATAGAAATTCCAATTCCATTTTTCCATAACACAATCGCTATGTAAAAAAATAAATAAATCTTAATTGATAATCAATGAAGCAGTTACAACCGAAACTATAAGATTATCACATTATTTTTCTCACAATAGCATAAAAAAAATTAAAACATTGCATTTTTTTGCTACTTTTCTTCCAAAGTAATATAATGGAAAGCAATCACAAAGTCTAATATACCCAAAAATCTTACCAATAAGAACCAAAGGTTATCCAGCAAAAAACAAGCCCATATACATATCTGTTAAAAATGTTACAGGTCTTGGAATACGGAGACAAACAATTTTGTATTTAAAAAATATTTTTGTTGAGAAAAGGGAAAACCAAAAATTAAAAAAAAAAATAAGGGGTTTTATTGAAAACTGTCTAGCAGAAAACTGGGCTTTTGTTGCCCACACAAACCAAACAAGCTAACCAATCACAAAAATTTTCCCATAACCCGGGTAACACTCAATGGGGGGGGTTTTTTACAGAGGTAGGGGAACCATTTGGGGGACCTGGATAAATGAGGGTTCTAAAAATTTTTTGGTGAAAATTCTCCCTGAACCCAATCGTCTGGAAGAAGTCTTCATGGTGTTCTGCACTGAATGGAGATAAAAAAAGAAATTTAACAATTCCAGCCAAAGAAGAGGTCATCTGTTAGTTACTGGATGTAACTGAATTGTAATAACTGTCATATGTCTGTACGGCGCCTGCAAAAAAAATGGCAACTACAAAAAAAATATTCCCCTTTATGGGGGGTAATATTGGTCCTTTAAAGTAATAGTTTATATTTAGGGAAAGTATGGCCAAAACTTTGGGGTGGGGCCCCCAAAAGGGAAAAATCAAAAAAGTCAAAAAGCAGAGAAAAAAGGCAAAAAACAAAAAGGCATGCACATTTTCGTAGTTTGGGGGGAACCCCCGAATCAAAATTTAAATTTTCTGACCCCCCCGAATGACCCCCCAAAGCCCCCAAATAAAAACACGGAAATCAGAAATTTTTCACTCACTTACGGTGGGATAGGGGTCATTTGGCCCTGGGGGTATCAAGGTGGGTTCACATTATGTTTCTGGCTACGTTGCAGATATCTGTTGGTTTTTATCTTTTTAAAAAAATTTAAACCCTTTCTGATAAACCGCAACCTGGCTGTGATAGCTCCATAGCACATAATAGAGCAGACCTACCCTGGCGTGAGCTACGTTTGTGCTTTTGCATTTCCTGCGGCACACAAAAGTGTAATAGACTACGCTATTTAGACCCATAAAATAAGTGTATGAGCTGAGAAATAGAGCAAATGTAGCCCATGCTGGTCTATGTCTGCTCTGATATCTCCTATCGGGCTGCCACAATGCATCTCGGTATCTGCCAAGGTACTTTTTTTCACTGTACCCTAACGGACACCTGCAACTTAGCCAGGAAATGTGAACCCACCCTTATTCAGCCACTAGTGGGGGTGAGGTTTTATGAAGTGGGAATTCTTTTTAAAGGGTTTTTTTTATAATCCCTTTAAAGGGTTTTGGAAATAAAAATAGTAAAAATTTTCTCCTTCATGGGTTTAAAATTGTAAAGTAATTTTTTATTAGGGGTTAATAAAATTGTCCTTATAAAAAAATTTGAAAGTTTTTATTTGTATAAAAAATTTTTTTAAAAAAAAATTTTAATTAAAAAAAAATTTGGGTTTTTTGGGGGCCCCTCTAAAGCGGAGATAGGGGTTTTTGGCTTGGGCGATTAGATATTTGTTATTTTTTAATATTTTTGGGGTTTAATTAAAATTATTTTTTTTATTATAGGTTTTGTGTTTTGGGGTTAAAAAAGGGAAACTTTAATTCATTTTAAAACATTAAAAGAGAATTTGAGAAAATTACCAAAAAATTTTAAGCCATAAATTCAACCATTTGAATTACTTTCGATTTTGCCTCCCATAAAAAGGAACTGTGACGGAGGGTTTTTGAGAGCGAAAGAGGGGGGACGAGGAATTTCCCAAATTTTCGCCCAACACCTGCACTTCCCGGCCCTCGTGACAAAAAGAAACGGTCCCCCCCAAAATTTTTTCTTGCCCCGGCTCACAACGGCCCCCGAAGGCCTCAGTTTTTGGGGTAGGAACATCATTTCATAATAAAAAATTTTGGGGGCACCCCTATAAACTTAACATTTTTTGTTCTAAAAAAATTGGGTGTTTGCAACACCATTTCTTTTGGATATATTAAAACTGAGGGACAGAGAAATTTTTCCGATTGAAATGAGGTTTATTGAACTAACAAAAAAAGTGCAATAAAAGTTTTTTTAGATATACAAATTTGAAAGGGCTGTTTGAAAAATCCCCAAATATTTAAACTAAAAATGATTTAGATTAATAGCTCCCCAAAACTTTTCATAGACTGACCTGACCCCAAGACTTGGGGGCTCGCTTGCCCTGGTGCCCCGGGAAAGCCACACATGGAACGAGTGCGCGGCGGTTATCTCTGGCCACGCGCCCTCTTCTCACTATTCCAAGCCAAGCGGAAGAAAGGTGCCTGTCCCCGCGTTGCCCCCCCCTGAGAAAGTGGAGGTCGAAAAACCAAAAAACAGACCGAGAGAGCAACTGGCGGTGACCCCCCGCCACCCCTCACACCCTCTCAGGCGGCATTTAGTAATCCCGGGAACAACGCACCTAAGTCGGGGTGAATCTCATTAACTTTTTACAGAGACCGAGTCAGCCTTTCATTGTGCCAGCCAGTAAGGCAGAAGCCCACGAACTTTCCCTGCCATTATTGAGTAACCGGCAAGCGGTCATCTTAAACAACAAAGCTGCTGCACTACCAACCGTCAAGGCTTGAGTATATTGTTAGCATGGACTCAAAGCTTAATGACCAGGCTATTATTTCTTCCTTACCACCTGAACATATAACTAGCCTCAACAGTACCCGAATTACCCACTGCTTCAAGAAGTGATAGTATTGACAGGGGCAGCTCTACACCTAGTATTCAGCCGATTTGTACATTTCACAGCTGATACCTGCATTAATAAGTCGCTGCCTCCAGCACCCGACTTTGTCCACGAACCAAGGCTAAAACTCTTAAAACCTGAAGGGGTTAACAAGTCCTTGCGGCTACCGCTACTCCCTCATATCCAAATCTCAAAAACAAAACCAAAAAAAAGCAGAGTTTTTAAAGATTTTGGTAATAGCTCTTAACTCATAGCAGCAACTCAGCAATCCAACAAGGACCCTTGTTAAACAGGAATCCAACAAGCGCCTAAAACCCGTAAAGGGGGTGCAAACGCGTTGGGCTTTTAAATTTGTTTTAATCAACAAGAAAAACCCCTTTGCTTTTTTAGACAATAAACAGTTTTCCTTCGCCAAAACCTCGGCCCTTGATTCCACGGTCCCGGGGATCCGCCTTTTTCTAATTCAGAAAACTCAGCAAGACACGGGGAGGCCCTCCACTCCCCCATCTTTGTTACCCACACCCTACACGAATTCAGAAAGGGACTCTCTCTTGTTGCTTAAATACCATATAGTACTAAAATTTGCTAACTCCGTACCTCCTGACCACCTAAGTTCATAGAGAATTGCTACAAATTTGGGAGACAACCACTTACCTAGAGATTAAAAAAAACGCAACAAAATGGGGCAACAAAAAGCACAAAATAACCCCAAAAGCAAAGCCCCCCGGCATCGCGCCCCCCCAGCCTTGCATCCCAGATACATCCAAACATTCGAGGAAGCACTCTCTTTGTCTGCGACAGACTGGGATACCACAATAACCCCACCAGTGGAATCTTTCTCTCAATACAACCTTCGGACACACAGGAGAACAAAACCCCACAACCCAAAACAACCCATCACCCCGATTTTAAAAACCATTGTGGCAAGGCCTCAAAACCAATTTCCTGCCGACCTACAACCTCTTAATGGGCCCCAGTGGCAAAAAAGTAGCACAAGTAAAAAAACCCAGTGAAAGACCAAACGAAAAAATAGAAACTGAACTGCAAAACCAAGACAAAACAGACCAGAACCCTTTTCCCAAAATTAAAGATCTGCCCAAAAAATCAGCGGCTAAACGATAAATTAGAGGATCAGAAAAAGATCGCGCCCTTAAAAACCTACATTTTGGGTATGTCAAATCAAAACCCTAAAGTTTGGGTATGTTTTCTGAAAGAGACGCCTATAACCTTGGGCCTCCCACATTTCTGAAAAGTTGAACATGCACTACGCTTAGGCCCCAATCTTAGGAGTGGGGCTAGATCCACTCGAGAAGAAGGCATTCCACTGGCTTTGAGGGAGAGACCGCGACAAAAAACGAAAAATACTGGGTTTTTACGGAAAAGGGTTTCAAACTTTAGAGCTTTTAAACACGAATCTTTTTCCCCTTTTTTGCGGAAGGGCTAGAAGAGACGGGCCTTTTTCTTCGTGGTTTTTCCCCACTTTTTTAGCAAACAAATCAAATTTGCACTACTATACCCGGCGATCCTCAAAATATTCCATAAAAATGGGAAAACATCCACCTTTCAAATCGCCAACTGAGGCCAAGAAATACCTAGATGAGAGGTATCATGCCCACTCTAGACCTTCTTCACCCTCTGTGAGGAAAAGTCATCTCCCCTCCAAATTCATAACTCGAGTCATTCCCCAGGAAAAGCCCCAAATTTAAAACTTAATACCCCCACCAGACCCATTAAATACCCTTCCAAGGAAACCCTCAATTAATTTGGAGTCGGGGTAACGAAGGGGAAAGAGGAAACCTCTTTCAGGAGGTTGCAAGAAGAATCCTCATGCAACTTCATTACAACGAAACACCTAGGCCTCTTTGCCTGGAGAACAAAGACTGGAGGGGAAAAGGCTAGCAACGCAGTGGCCTCATATTTCATAAATATTTTTGAAATCATGTTCCGAGGGATAGGCGGTTTTCAATTTAAAATATGAAACTCCTCTCACAAGCCCCCACTCCCCCTGTTCAAACATGCAGTGGGACTTAGAAATCCAAAGCTGGCCTTAGGAGGCCCATAGGATAGAGGTTACAGGGGTTCTGATGGTGCCACTGGCTCATTCTTTTCCCCAAACCCTCCACGGGGACGGCCCTTTTTGTGTTTTCCCTCAAAAAGCATGGGGCCCAAAAGGGGTTTTGTAACCACCCAGGGGGGGAGAGGTAGGCGGCCCCACGTTGGTTGCCCCCTCACGGATAAAAAAGACCCAGGGTTTTCCCATGTTTTTCAGGGGGGGTTTTCCCACATCATAAGCATTCCAAAGCACCCCCGCAGGGAGGGCCACATCAGCCCCCCATTGGGCCCGGGGGCAAGCCAATCTCAGGGAACGGCACATCTTACTGCCTTTGTCTGTAACCCAATTATATTTGCACCTCTGACTCTTATCGATATTATCAAATTTTTGACAATTTCTGTCTAGTGGCTCCAAGGGAAATTAAATCATAAACTTAACGCTAGTCTGTCTTGATCATCGGCCCACACACCTATTTCTCAGTCTAAATATATACTCCCCAACTGGGGTTCCTGGCAGTAACGGAACGGGATTATAACCAAACGAAACTGTGGCACTTATTTTTACTGGCAGAGCTTTGTCTAACCAAGTGGGAACAAATCTCTCCCCCTTTCAGGGTTTTTGGCGATAGGGGGGCCCCCCCCCCCCCCCTGGTCTTTTTCCGTGCCCGTAGGGAAGGGTTAATGCAAACATAAAAGCTGACCTTTTAACCCCCAGGGGGGGGCGGATTCCCGATACCCCCCAAGTCCCGGCCTCCACCCCCGGGGGGATCAAAAAAAGTATTTTTAGTGCGGGTCCCATACTCCCAGACACGAAGGACTACATATGGCTTTTGCTGGTGGGTCCCTTTAAATTTTGCCCACTAACAATCCAGGCAAATACAAGGGTTTTGGGGGCATTCAGGTTGCTTTTGTGTCATAACCAAGGGTTCAAGGGTGGCTGGGGGCAAGGACAAAGCTACGCCCGAGGGAAAAGTCGGTGAATTTAGCCAGGAGGGGCTGGGCCCAGACCAGCTAAGGGCTATGAAGGCGAGGGGGGGAAATCCAGCTCGGGGTCCTCAAGGAGCCAGTCACGGGGAGGGCAATTGCGCAGGGTTGGGAAAACCTTTACCCTCCCTAAAACCCCCTGCAAGCTGGCCCCGGGAAACTCAAGGGTCGAGAAATCAACGACACAATGCCCCCCCTTGAGCTTCAAACGAGGAGCAAGCAGAGGCGGCACCACAGAGGCCGGGGGAAGGGCCCGGGCGTCAGCTGGGAGAAATCGGGGGGCATGAAGAGGAAAACCCCGCGGTGCGGGACCACCCCTTAAAAATCTTCAGCTACAGAAAGGGGCAGTTTTTACTCCGGCCTGGGGGTTAAAGAGTCTCCTGGACCCCCGGGCCCCAAAGTTTAAGGGGAGAGGACTTTCCCATGCTAGAAAAGGGGGACCTGGACAACTTCTTGTTGGCATTCAGAAAAATTTTCCGGGTTTTTTTTAACCCCCTCCACCCAATAAAAAAAACCCAGAGATCTTTTGGGGCCTGCCCCGCAATGGGCCCCCCAGACCGACAAAGGCAAGCAGGCGCTAATCCGGGAATACAATCTCACCCCTGAGATGTACGGAAGAAGCTCTGGGATTTGTAGCGGGGCCCTGGTCCTACGACAGCGCCGACCACAGCGGCCTCCAGAGAGCAGTGGACCAGTAGACCTTGAGGTTAAGATCACCACCATCCAGCAGCTGAAGGAGCTCATCGCAACGGAGCAGTTTTTGGGGAACACCCAGGACTCAAGCAGCACCTTTGTGACCCGGAAACCAGAGGGGCCACCGCCACAGCAAACCTTGCGGATGAATATGCCAACAATCGAGCGCCGGAAGCCAGGAAACACGCCAGTTGGAGAGGGGGTAAGACGCCCGCTGAGCCAGTTGTCCCTACCCCTAAGCCCAGGGGGCCCCCAGCCCATGCTTCCACATCTGTGGGGAAACCCCGACTTCGTCACCTTTGCAAACAGCTGGGACATTTTAAGGCCGCATGTCCCCAGTGCCAGAAGGGCCGTCCCAGTCCCCTTTTCCAAGGCCCCCCCCAATGTTTAGTGTGTGGGGGTGGGGGGAACGCCCCTTGATAACTACAAGCCAGTCACCGTAGGCTAGTCTGTGGCCATGGGACTCTTGGACACCGGCGCGGAGATAACTGTGGTGCGGCCTGAGCTGGTGTCCCCAACGGGCATGATACCTGGAAAGACCCGCCCTGTCTCCGGAATGGGAGGCGTTGTGCTGGCGCTGCCAGTAGCCAAGGTGTATTTGGAGTGGGGTGCCAGGCAGGGAGTGTGGGAGGTGGGGGTATCTTCGAACATACCAGCCAGTGCTCTGTTAGGGACAGACCTGGGGTGGCTGGTGGCCCGTTTTGAGGCCCCCGAAGCCCCAAGGTCTGCTCCCCCCAAATCCAATGTGTTTTCCACCCCAGTTAATAGTGTGGAAAATGTTGTTAACATGCATACTGAGGGGAGTTGGGTGATATGATGTGTTCCTCTCCATCCTCTGGAGAGGAGATAAGATCAGCGGGTTGTGTCCAGAAAGCCTGCTGGGATTTGTTGTCCTCTGGTGTGGCATCAGAGGGGACAAACAGGGGGCAGACAGCTACAGTGTGGGAGCATGCAGGTGAGGCAGGGCTCCAAAGTAAGGCCACAGAGCAGGGTCTCCCCACAAACAGGATTTGGAGGGCCAGGTTAGGCCAAGCAGACTGGCAACTTGTACAGACGCCAAGGGGGAGGGAGCCCCACCAGCGGTTGTAGCAGTCGTGGCCGCTGTCACACGCAGTGGGAGGGCTAGGGGCCTCTCAGGGGCCTGATGGTATCCTCCCATCGGACCAGGTAAGTGCCAGGGTAGGAGAGGGCCAGAAGAGCAATCCCAGGGAACCGACAGGTGACGTGGCAGTTTCATCCATTCTGGCCACATCTAGTCGAGAGTTTCAGGCTGCGTTAGAGGAGGACTCTCAAGGAGCAGACGGCACAGCCTCCCTTGGATTCAGATACCGCACAGGTTTGGTCTGGGACCAAACACGGCTGTACCACTGACGAAGCGCCGGGTTCCACCGGAGGCATGGCCAGGACCGACGGTTGGGGGTACCCTATCTGTTAGGGCGGAGTTGTTGCGGGTTGCGCACAAGATTCCGTGGCCGGGGCACCTGGGGATCACCAAGACCAAGGAAAGGCTGGCCCAGCATTTCTACTGGCCAAAGATGGGGACGGACGTGGCTGCCTACTGCCATTCGTGCAACACCTGTCAGAGGGTGGGGAAGGCGGGGCTGAGGCCCAAAGCCCCACTAGTACCTCTGCCCATCATAGACGAGCGTTTCAGGAAGGTGACAGTGGATTTAATCGGACCGCTGTCCATTCCCAGCAGCCACAAAAAATGTTTTTGTACTGATGGTAGTAGACTATGCCACTTGGTACCTGGAAGCGGTAGCCTTGTTGTCCTTTCGGGCTGAACAAGGTGGCCCACCGCCTTACTGGAAATTTTCTCTTGATTTGCGCTTACTCCAGGAAATGTTAAAGACTGGGGGACCCAGTTCATGTCGCAGTAAATGAAGTCCGCACAAAATGCAGACCTTGACGCAGCTGGTATGCAAAAATATCCGAGGGGCCAAGGCAGACCAGAAGCAGTGGAACGACCAGAACGCTTGTGAGAGGACCTACCAGGGGGGTCAGAACAGGGGTACTGATCCCGTAACACAGGACAAGCTTCAGGCAGCCTGGGAAGGCCCATATGTCGTGCACCAGCGCTCAACGCAGTCACATACCTGGTCACCGTGGAACCACGACCGGGGAAGGCCCCATAATGAGCGAGAGCCATGTGCCCTTCCCTGTGTGAAACCTGCCCGAGGAAAATGAGGCGGAAGCCCCTTCTGGATATGCTCGCCCCGGTCAGGGCAGGTGGATCCACAGAGGATGTGGAGATTTGCGGACAGCTCCTGGAGCCCAATGGTCCCAGCTGTTGGGCAACTATCCACCCTTTTCGGGCAATGTTCATGTGGCCGGAAGGAAGGGTCAGCGGTTCCACCATGTGGACACGGGGGATAAACCCCCCAATCGGCTTCAGCATATCGGATCTCCCCCGAAGTTCAGCAGCACATGCGCAAGGAGATTGACGAGATGCTGAAGCTGGGGGTCATCCAGGCATCCAAAAGTGCCTGGGCCTCGCCCGTAGTCCTCGTCCCAAAGAAGGATCAGACCATCCGTTTTCTATGTGGACTACAGGGGGCTCAACGCTGTCACAGTCACCGATGCGTACCCAATGCCATGCATCGATGACCTGCGCGATCAGTTCGCTGGGCCAAGTACCTGACAATCATGGATCTGAGCCGGGAATATTGGCAGATCACCCTGACCTGTGAGGCACGTTCTGCCTTTATTACCCCGTTCAGACTGAAGAATGCTCCTGCCACTTTTCAGCGGATGGTCAACACGCCCGCTCAAGGGACTGAAGGGTATGTGGGGCATACCTGGATGACATAGCCAATTTACAGTCCCACCTGGGGGATCACCTCCAGCACCTGACGCATGTGCTGGGCAAATCAAGCCAGGCCTGTTTGACCATCAAGCCGGAAAGTGCCAGCTGGGCATGAGTGAGGTCCCATACCTGGGCACCGGGTAGGTGGGGGGGCCTTAAAGCCAGAGCCCGGAAAAGTGGATGCCATCGCATCCTGGCCACCCTCTAGGACCAAGAAACAGGTGATGCCTTCTTTGGGCAACCCCTGGTACTAAAGCAGTTGTTCCACACTATAGTGGTCTGGCAAAGCCCCTGACGGACCTACCCGGAGAGGTTTTCCCTCCCGCAGTCGAGTGGACAAACAACTGCGAGATGGCCTTCCCCGGCCCTCATGGCCAACCCGTCCAGCTCCCCAGTATTACAAGCGGCCGACATTTACTCGGCCCTTTATAGTACAAACCGACGCCAGTGAATTTGGCCTCGGTTTCAGTGCTCAGCCCGGTGGGCACAACGGACAGGAACATCCTGTTATGTACCTGACCGGAAGCTTCTCCAAGGGAAGTGGCCTACTCCACGATGGAGGAGAAAGGCCCTGGCGATAGTGTGGGCCCTGCAACGGCTGCAGCCCTACCCATACGGGCGTCATTTTTATCATGGAGAAAGACCACAACCCCGAGCTGGTTAACAAGGTCTCCGGAACCGGGAGGTTGCTACGCTGGAGCCTGGGGTTCCCAAAAGTACAACTTTGCCATTCGTCACCGTAAGGGCCGAGGGCCATGGCAACGCCGATGGGTTGTCCCGACAGGGATAGAAGGCAGGCGGGCGCATGGGAGAGCTCCAAGAGGTACCGCCCCCTTGCGCCCTCTAAAGGGGGGAGTTGTGAGGAAAAATCATCTCCCCTCCTAATTCATAACTCGAGTCTTTCCCCAGGAAAAGCCACAATTTACACATTAATTAGCCCCCAGCTCAGACCCATTGTAAATTTCCCTTTCCCTAGGAAAACCCTCAATTACCTAGGAGCCTGGCTAACAAAGGGCAGAGAGGAAACCTCTTAGCAGGAGGTCTGCACATGAAAGAATCCTCACTTCCGGTTGCTGCGCCCTCATGTGAGCAGCACACAGCAGGAGCTCCGTTCCCCCTCACCACCAGAAAGCCTGAGCTGCGGGCATAATTGTATACAAAAGGGCCTGAGTCAGACGAACAGCAAACAAACCCTTTACCTGTTCCAGGGTTTTCAGGGGGATCTCAGAAAGCCGGGGGCACAGGATAACATTAAGAAATGCACAGCCCCTCAAAAATTTATTCGCTCCTGGACAGGAGGGTCCTGCTTCA